>RXPK01000055.1:0-304316 GCA_004143645.1 Protaetia brevitarsis | reverse complement strand
GTAACGCCACTTTGTTAGGTGAGCGTCTGCGTCATCATTTAGGTGTAAACCTTCTCGGCTAATGATATAAGCAAACAGATTTCTTATGAGACATGAGTCTCTTACGAGCACAAGTATTATATGGCTCGAATTGCCGGGCTGAGCCCTTGGGAAGTCCCTAACTAAGAAGCGAGTACGTAGTGGACTGGAATATGTACAAAACCGTTCTGCAGTTAATTATGAAGGGAAAAGATAACCTTACTACATGTCTTCATGTACTAGAATAGTAAGGAGGCTTTTGGAAGTGAACAAAACCCCCGCTCACGGGAAAACCCCGTACAGTCTATTGGTGAATGAGGATATTGCGCCAAAGGGAAACGATTAACTCTACCAGGAGGAGAAATAACCCGAGTATTCTCGAACGGAAATCCTAATTGGCGGTAATCTGCTGAAGCTGAGGGCAGCAATATGCCCAGAAAAAAATCTCTCCAACTTATATTGCCAAGCCAAGAGAAAAGCATGGGTGGACTTACGCGACATAGCTTGATGGTCAACATCTGGGGCGAGCTTACAGGATTGTATACAATAAAGATTCTCGCTTAACACCGTACGAACTCGATAGAAGAGGAAAGAAGCCATTGTATAGGAACTCTTTCCACATGCAAGGAAACATGGAGGGAGAGCGACGTGGTCACTGAATATCGCAAGCGAATTTTCACTTGAAGAACTGAGAATCGGGCGATATCCATAAAACTGGAAGAGCGCCCTGGCATAGATCAAACCGTCTGGAAGCTATTAACATGGCAAGTGAGCGGCGGACCTAGTTTTTCAGCTGCCATGAACGGAATCCTGGAAGAGCAAGTTCCCCGAGAAGTGGAAAAACGGTTTTTAAAAAAAGTAATCCTGATCCCAAAAGTGGTTAAGATGCAGGCCAAACCGAGCTCCTTTAGGCCGATATGTTTTTAACATGCTAAACACTATCAGCAAACTGCTAGAAACCCTAAAATGCAACAGACTTATGTATGAGCTAATGAAGGGAGGGTTTACAACCACCACCAATTTGGTTTTCGGAGACGGAAATTGACCTTCCAGGCTTTGGGAGCGGTTACGAGACTTATTGGGGAGCGCGAATGCCAGGTGGTGCGCCCATGGTGGCCAAGATGTCAGGAACGCTTTCAACACGGCGAGTCATACACCGCATAATTGAGCAATTAGAGCAAAGGAAGTCTCCATTACCCTAGTGAATGTTTCTCCAGCTCCCTGAAAGCTAGGAAATAGAGACGAGAGGGGAGTTGGATCTGGATACGGGCGTAGGAAGTGCCGGCCAGGGTTCGTTTTTGGGCCCAACATCTGGAACGTAGACATACGGGGTTTCAGCTGGACCTGATGTGAATGCCGCGACTCGCGTTCGCCGATGACCTGGTCTGATCGTAGGAGGAAGCGATGAAGAGACCTGAAAAGAAATTGCACTACCTGCATGGCGGAAATTACAAACTGGATGGAGGAAAATAAATGACTTAGCGCCGTAAGACGGAGGCCGTTATAGTTAGGGTCAACGTGCGACACGTGACTTTACACTGAGGGTGTGACTATAACCCAGTACCCACCGTGTAGGTACCTAGGAGTCATTATTGATGGTAGGGGGAAATTTGGCGTCATGTGCGAGGGTTCAACAAGCGGAAAACCGAATGGCAGCTATCGGTAGGATTTTACCAAATTGGAGGCCCGGAGTGGTAAGGAAGAGAGCTACTCTGCAGTGCGCTCCGCAACATTATCTATATGCGGCCTATCTGGTTGAAGCCCTCACCTTCCAGAAATAATGTAGATATGTTGGTAAAACGCAGAGATATATGCTCCTTAGGGTGGCCTCCGGGTTAGACCACTCGGCCGAGGCGTTACAAGTATCTTGGGGTATGCCGATCGCCTCATGATACATGAGAGAGCAAGCCCACTCAGTCGAAAGGAGCAAGAGATTTGAGTTTGAGAGGTGCAGAAGCGATGGAATGATACAAGGGAAAAGCGCGTGGACCAGAAGTTGATTAGGAATTAACCTTGGGTGGAGTGCAAGCACGTGAACTGGGTACTATCTGTTCAGGTTCTACTGCCCATGGTTGCTTAGAATTATGCCAGGCGTTTTGGTAAAGAGGTATCCGACGGTGCATGTACTGTCACAGATGGAACACGGTCGAACCACAGTTTTCGTGTGCCGCGCGGGGAATTGAAAGTGCGGTTTGTGCGAGAGCTGGGGGAGCTACTCCGGACAATATGGTCCCCTATGCTGCATCTGTGGAGCGGTGGAAAAAAAATTAAGGACTGATATCCATGTTATGGCACCAAAAGTCAGAAGAAAGGGCCAGACAAGCCAAACTAGTGGAGACCTAATTTCGACGACAAGGATTAGGGACCAACCTGTCTGAGTAAGGCTTTTTTCTAGCGGTCCAGCAGCGTTATCTAACATTTGGAGAGTATCGGGGTTTTAGTGGTCTACGGGCTCCCACACATACCAAACCATTGACCAGGTTTGGTGTGCATAAAACTTTCCCCCGAAAAAAAAATCAGTATATTTGATGTAATCATATATTGACAGTATTTCTATTTTTACATAATTCGACATAAACGAACTTATACCGTTTTAACAGATCAAAAACTCTGTTTCCTAGAGAATGCGATTTACAACGTTTTAAACGCTGACCACAGACTTATGGAAGTTAGAGCATAAAAAAATCATAAAAAACTATCCATCAACATAAATTATGTTTGTTTGAAAACATGATTTTGTTTCTATAGTTTGGACGTATTACTGTACATCAGAACCGATCGTCGCAAGCTTCAGAGTAGTTGTGAACAGAGAGAGCAGAACGGACAGCAACGTTTTTGGCATTTATCTAAATAGTCCATAAAAATATCTCATGACTCGGACGCTGATTTACTAGGGTGCAGTTTAAATGGGATCGTTTTAGCGTGACGAGCGAAACAGGGGAAATAGGGTGACTGGATTAATCGAAAAGGTTTAAGTTTCCTGCAAAAATTGCATTTTGCGCGCCAAGTCCGGGGTTCCATCATACATGCTTCCCGGTTATATGTATTCATGTTGTAACACTGGTAGTAACGATTCCGCTAACAATAGGGTCATTGTATAAAATGAATTATCGAAAACTGATTATTCAGTAATCTTGAATAAGCACTAATTTTTTTATATAGATCTTCGAATTCAAAGGCGTATCTTTCACATGTTACAAATTAGGATAAGTAGGTATCGGTCGCGAGTGACACAAATTTGTTACGAGCAACAAAAATATATAATATAATAATAACTACCGAATGGGGGGAAAAAACATCATCTAGTTTTATACAGGGTATTTCACGGAGAGGGAATTCCTTTAAAACTCGTAAACGGTAACAGATAGGAAAAAAAGGTTTTTATAAATTGTAGGATTATGATTTTTCTATAATATAAAGTTAACGACATTTGTACAAGGTGTTTCGTAACCTCGGTACGTAGTTGAATTATCACTTGGAATAAATGAATAACATGAATAAGATCTATTTATACTTTAAGATGGCTTTTAATAGCTCAACTTAAATATACTGGGCGTTCGTCGCTAATGTGAAAATTCAGACAACTTTAATTGGGGATATTTAATTTTTTAAAACAGAACATCCTGTATTTGTTCACATCATTACATCCCTATTAATAAATGCTAAAAATTCAAATAAATAAACAAATGAATCGATAGGTATGTACAAAGAAATAATGGAATGCGCTTACTATTTCTTTATTAAACTATTTTTTGCAATTTTATCTAACGCACACTTGTATTTTTAAAAATTGTATTTAAGTACATTTAACAACATTTTTTTCACGGACACTGTCAGATTCATTCACTCCTACACAGATAAAATAACGGAGTTTGATCTAACACGTTTTAACTCTTTTCCGGTAGTTCCTCGCGACCATCACGTTCAAGGAGCCTCCATTTCGGAGTTAAATGTTTTGCTACTAAACGGATGGAATACAGAGATAATTTTGCTTTCCATAAGGGAAAAAACATCTTTAACCGCGGCATTCTAATCCGTTAAGGACTAATTTGTCTCTCTTATGCAGTTTTACTATTTTGCAATAAATGTAAAAGTTTCCGAAATGGAAGAAATTTTAACTCTACTGCTGTTATTAAAATGAATAACGATGTTGTTTCCCCATATGTATGCAAATACTACTATCGTAATCAGATAAAATTATCTCCGTTGCTAATGCAAGTAAATTCACTTGGAAATAATTAACATCGCGCAAATAAACAAACGAACGGTATTAAATAAATCCACAGTGCATATAATTTTTCCTCCGCCAGAGAAAAGATTTTGCTCCATATTGGGTCAAATTATTTCCGGTACGGAAACATGTTAACTCCGTTTCGGAATGTATTTCATCCTTTACACATGAATTTATTTCCGTTAAGAAGGTACCTGCCACAGAGAGAGAAGAGAATATCTCTCTAGTGAGAAGGTTTTTAAACTCTATTTTTATGTTTACCTAGCTCCATAGTAGCTAAGTTTAACATCATTGGGAGTTAATCAATGAGGGCTATTCTATGTGGACAGAAGCACCTTGCTCAGTGCATTTATTCTATTATTTATCATTAAAAATGCATCAAAATGTCGTCGAACCTCAAGTTCTTGAATTATTTTTGATATATTCCTAATTATTATCTAGGAATAGACACACTAAGCACGTCCTCTTCTGCGGTCACAGAGCAGCCGTCATTGGAAATTGCTTAAATTTATCCATAATATAGTCGCTTCTTCGAGTTTGCCACGACACAGTTGAAACACACGGATTCAGCGTAAGATAACCGTGCTTTTATTCAGGAGTTAACACCTAGAATGTAGTGGGGGCCAATTAAAAATTGGTACATCGTAGATTGTAAAATTAAATAAGGATGCACAAGTTTCTTACCTGCTTTTATCTACATCTGCCTTCGTGATGTTTTGCTCCATAACTCTTACCAATCTTTTACGGTTTTCGTACTTTACTCTGATGTGTATTTTATAATTTAGGTACAGTGCATTCCGCCATATCCTTCTCCATTCTCGAACTATTGCAAAGTGACTACGTCAAGACTTGTTTGCACATGCGCTGCACTAATATCGCTTTAATAAATTGCGCATGCCCTATGCAAACTTGCAATTTTCAAATGTTTAGGGAAACAGTTACGATTTGGAGAACAAATGTTCCCAATCGGAGGTATTCTTTCCCTTTTCGGCGTTGAGGTATTAGAAATAGAAACATCTGCTAAGTAAACAAATTATCACCTCCGTGAAGGAGAAAATATAATGCAATGTTAGGGATATTTGTTCACATTTAGGGCTTAAATACGGTAGTGTAGATGCGGAGAGAAAGCGGCGTAGATTATTTCTTCCTTGAAAATCGTGTTAGAAAGCGGAGTAAATTCAATCTCTCCATTTTGGTTGAGATTTTGTACAAAACCGAGGAAATAGTTTCTGTTTTTCAAGCTATGGCAAGCTCCTTTTTGGGAACAAATATTTCCCAAAACGGAGACTCCCTATTTCACTCCCTCAAATTTTTACCTGTGTAGACGACCAGAAGACACATAAGACACTGTCTAAGCATCTGACTGTATCGGAACGGAACTGCGTAGGCTAGAAGCACCAGTGAATGAACAGTTAAAGATTTTGTTGGGTTTAAATTAATGCACAGAGAAAAATCCGCATACTAATATTTGCACTTCACTGTTGGACGAAAATTGTAGTAAAATTTTTTACTATTGTGCGAAATTTTTAAACAACGTCGCTGGAGTTTTGTATAACACGGTTAGAAAAAAAAAAACAATAAAATTGTTAGAAGATATTGTGGCACAATCTTCTAGAAAATATTGTGAAATGTTTTACAATATATAGTAAATATAATAAATTGCATATGATTTTATTAATTAGCTATAATTACAATATTCTGGTTTTCGCTAATGTTAAGAAGGACGTCGCGTCGTTCTGCCAAGATTTAATGAAATCAACAAACCAACCCTCAAACTAATAAAATCTCTTTTATTTTAGAGATACTGCGAAAATTAAGAAAATAATTGGTATAAAAAGCGATCATATTATTTTGTTACTTCTGGTTTATTAATTTAACAAACCCATTATTAATTTCACTTAAACAATAAGTACTCTTCAATTAACAGAGTGAATATCATTAAGAAATAAGGATTACGCTAACCACAATTATTGCAGTTAATTTAAAGTAATTATTATGCTTAAATTACAATTTTTCCAAACTTAGCTCACACTTTTGTAAACAGGTTCTCTGATCTAAGCATTATTATTATGGCGAAGTTCTCTACGCATATAGTTACATTCAATAGGTATATGCGATATAGTCATTGTTGTAAAGATGGCGCGTCTCCTATTTCACTCAAACACTGTTATAAAAAGTTGATTTGGTGTATTTACCGGTAAAACATTGTGTACCGGCGAAGTATACAGAACAAAATAAATTAATGTGATCAAAACTTCTCAAATTAAGGACCCTTTATTCTCTGATGCAACTAGTCTAGCTTTACCTCATAGTACCTTTAGTCATACCAGTAGGAGCAATGAAAGGGGAATAACACTAGGAACGGCTCCGACTTTCTGTCTACTAGGCGTCTTCAGCGTTCCTCCAAGTGTATAAACCAACCTTCATCGCTAATCACATTTCAAGCTTTACCTACAAGCACCTACTAAGTGAAAAAGAGTTCAGCTTGTGCGCCCGCTAGGAGCCACGTGCCAAACTCTCACCCGCAAGCGACTGTAGCATACAGCTGGCAATGCAGTCATTGAACTAGCTTGGGTAGTTATCAGTCCCGCTAGATGGCTTGTATAAACGACAACCAGATCGCGTATGATAGTGATTCCAAGAACGACTTATCATGGCGTCATGAAACATCAAAGATAAAATGTCTAAATTCTTAAGATGTGATTGGCGATGACAGTGGGTTTATACACTAGGAGGAGCGCTGATGAGGGGAATCATCAGCGCTCCTGACCATGAGAACCGCCTGGTGGCATACTCTATCAGTTCACCACGTGTTTTGTTGCTAATAACAAACAAAGAAAACTTAATAATTCTAATGAAAATGTAAATAAATAAATTAACATAAATTCTATTGTATCTGAAAATAGGTTGCTTATACATATATTTCACGTGTGTTTGCGGATTTCAAGACATTCATCATAATTACGCTTAACAACAACGCAGTGCTGTCAGTTTGCCTGCGTTTATATGCTATCTAACTCAGTTGTTTCGAAAAGAATGCCGTATATTTTAATGCAAAGTTTCGCTAAATACTTTGGGCTAGGGTTTAACGCAAGCTAGCTTATTCGGGCTTCGATACATTTCGCATACGTTATCGAGGTCTCATTGAGATCTCGCTGACGGATAACAGGTGCGATTTGCTGAGGTCTGTATTGCAGCCTCGTCTATCGGGCTGGGTACAACTGTTAACCATACTTTCTGATAATGATGTTGGCAGACAATACGCAGCTGTTACCGTTTTATCCCATATAAATGTATATTTTATCTCTGGTTTATGAACATTATAAAATAAGTACGGTAATTTATAAAGCAAAGTATTATTACTTATTTGTAAATTCTATTGTAATATCTATTATACAATGTCGCGTCGCCTAACAAAATTACTGCGTTTTATAAGCAGAAATAAATTGCAGATGCTAATGCCGCAGTAATTCTGTATAAACTGAATACATAATGTATAAAAAGTTAGAAAGAAAATTATTGGAATGATTTGTTTTTACAAATGTTATTCGTACTAACTCGTTCCTGTGTAAATAATCTACCTACTTGCGATTCAAAAACAAATTATCGCAAAAAAGGGCTTAGCCCGACAGACGACACTTCGTCAGTGGAATCTGGGCGAAGGCTCGATGACTAAGCGGGAACATGTCGAACTCTAGATGTGTTAGCTACCGTTAAACTTGTCAATAAAATTTTCAAATAAAATAAGATCTATTGTCAGAAATGCTAATGTAACTTTCTGTATATTAAATATGTAATACACAATAACTACAATTATAATTTATTGTATTGTCAATCTTACAGTCTACCAGGTAACATTTTTCGGCCGTTTAAAATAATTAATAAACAAAACTAGTAATTTAAAAAGAAGATATTGTAGGTGGTTATAGGGAATGTTACAGCAAATCGGAATAGAATTTAATTCTCCACCCTACAATATAAAAATATGCAGGATATTCTAATTGAAAAAAAAAAGTTTTGTAGCTTTCAAAATTCTTTGATGCCACAAATTTTTGGACACCCTGTATATTATACGATCAGATCTTTTGGTGCAACAATGTTAATACTTAGTAGTTTTAGAATGAGAGACGTTTGACACATGAGCTAGTGAAAATTAATCAATTACCTACAGCAACGTAAATGCCAACATTTTTACAAAAATTGTAACATCTTAGAAACAGATGAAGATAGGTATAGGAAACCGTAATTATAATCCTGATAGAATTTTATGCTGAATTCAAAAAAGTAAATAATATTAGTAGTGTTCGCGTTTAAAATAATAGTTCATGGCATAGGTCAATATTTTAGACAAAAAGTAGCTACTCAATTATTACAAACGCCAACTAAAACTGAAACATTTCGTTAATCCGGAAAACTTAGCTAGTTCGATGGGAAATTCTGTATAAATAAGTAAAAAATGTAACCATTGATATATAAATACGTTTTCAAAATATTTAAACAAATTCTCAGTAAACATAAAAATGCTTTATTTTACGTTACTATAGATTCTGACACACAGCTATATTTCTAGGCGGTGTGCGATAAAGAATCCGAAAGGTTTTGTGAAACATGTGGCCGAAAAGATATAAAGCCGATCTACCAGCAAAAAATTATTTACAATTCTATTCATTGCTCGCTCAAGTATTACATATGTATATGTATTATATAGACACATATTTCGGAATCTTTGCCTTGCCGATTTCCGAATACTAGATAAGCTAATGAATGATCGATCGTTCATTTAATATAACCCAGTGCAAAAATCGCTCGTTAAGTACACGGAAAAAAAGGATTTGTTAAAGCAACAAAATATATTTTGTCAGAGGTATTTATTTACAGCAAATAATAATTTATTTAGCCCAACATATTCGTTTATTTGGTTATACAATGATATTTTGTCAGTAAAATTTAGTTGAATCAAACAAATAATTATTAAATGTTAAATCCAACAAAGTATTAAAATTTCATTCACATAATTATGATGTGTATACTTACAAGTTACAAGTACACTAATCAAATAACAAACACATTTTTGTCTTCTACTCTGCAAAATGAAATACTTTGGGTCAAAAAATCCGGATAAGAGATACCTGCATTAGATGCGCCGGTGTTGACGAACTATATTATTATTCAGTGTGATTCAATCATCATATATAATATCAAATGTAATTAAAAAAATAAGGATTAGTCTAACCAAAATTGCAGTTAATTTAATACAGTTCTAATGTTAGCTCTACCGCTATCCTAAACTTTCCCAACTACTTGCCTTGATCTAAACATAATCGCAAAGTTTTTTACCCATATAGTAGCAAATACATTGAATATATTATATGGTGACAAACATTGCCGTAAAGATGGCAGTTCTCCTGTTTCACTATAGTAACAACGTATATTTAGCACAACTTGAATACATGGCAAACACGTGCTTAAAACATTTATCTCTTTACCAGGTAAATATCTTAATAGCAACTGTGATCATCAGAGCTTCGACTCGCATTAATCCTAATGCAGAGAGCAACTGGCAGAAGCTTAGAGTAACGATTACTAAAATCGAGTTTCAAGAAATCATTACATGTTCATACGATAAATTGATTTATTAAATCAATAACGTAGTAATAACAACTTGCTTTACACAGTACTGATTAATGGTTAGTCAACTGAAGTCAGTGCATATCAATTGAGTCTACAAAAATACTTGGTATGGCTAAATGAATATAACCAATACAACCAAATGGGTAATTATTTAGTGTAAGCAAACGTTTAATTTGAAAGAAAAAGTTAACTAATTGATTCAAATATGTAGGCGCATTTAATCCAATTTTCTGGATTACTTAACCTAATCCAGTTTATCTTTGTTAAAACAAATACTGTAACATTTGAATCGAGTATCCGGTACCGACAAAGTAAGTTACTTGAAGGAAATAAATATTTGTTTGCCTATATATAAACAAGCCACCTGTTTGTGTCAATGAATATTTCATTGATTTAGCAATTTCTTTTTTCCGTGATATCAATAACACACGTATCAGTTTTTGAGATTTTGCAATTTACAGTAACAAATAACGGTCAACACATAAAAAATGTTGGGACAAGCACAGACAGACAGACAGACAATCCATTTATCAAATCGCATACATCATCAAATTGGATACATACAATTATTGAAGTTCACTGGGTTTTGCATTAAACTCATGCAAGTAGAGAATAAAGGTTTACAAGCAAACAAATCCTGTGAATTATACCATAAAAGGTATAATTCACAGGATTGCAATTGATATTACTAAAGCAATTACGCCTCCTAATTTGTTTGGAATTTTAATGTTTTTATTATCCCAATTAAGTTAAATAGATACAAAATAATAAAACATGAAACATATTTCACAAATAAATATGCTTAAAGCTCAAAGAAAACAATTAAAAAGGATATTATAGTTTTACGCAAAACACACGAAATACGCAAATGCCAGTCAAAGTCAAAATGAAAAAAACAATAAAAAATGAATGAACTAATTAGATATGAGGGTACTATTCGATAAAATATGATGTGTTGGTTATAAACAAAAGATAACAATGACTATCATGAAGATGTATCATAAACAAATGGTGAGTGTATAAAAATGAAAAAAATAAAAGATTTGAAACATAAACGGGTAAGTATCAATTTTAACAGATCCTTTCGACGATATCGATATTATCACATTTCGTTGTTTCTAAAGTTAAGAAAATCAAAGGAAATAATTCTGTATTCACCATTAACAATACTATTTTCCGGTATCTGCGAGTGTATTAGTGGTATGCCTGTATTTTGCGATGTTGTCATGTAAGACCACACGATAAAAGGCAACATTTTAGTTACTGTTATGCTGGGGTTAGCAACAACAAAACTGTGTTGACAAAAATGCCTTCAATTTGTTTTGCACCTTGTCATATCGTATAGAGCAGCGTAATTACTATCAGTTTTTCTAATACTGCAAAAACTTACCGTAAAACGTCGACACCAAACCGAAAGCCACTTGATGTCTCTAATTCGTTGACCAAGCGGTAGTCTTAGGATTAGATCGGCGTCGCTGAATTCCCCGAGGGCCGGCGGCTCCCTGAAACAAAATTCCGGATTACGGACGTTTAAGGTTTATCGACGCTGCGGCGTCGCTGATCGAAAAGAAAAGGATCGGAAAATAAAGGAATAAAATAAAAGAAAAGGAACGAGTTGGGAACGTTCGGAAACGATCGAGTTGCAAACATTGCAAACGATTACTGGGAGTTGTGAAAAACTCGGAAATAAAGATTAGTTAGGAGGAATAATAGCGTGAGCTTGACAGGTTTAGAAAAAGGAAAAGTGGTAGAGTTATGTTGGTCTTAACGTAAATCATGGTGGATTTATGTATTACGTTAACATGCATTTTGGAATTTGATAAATTATAAAAAAATATAAAAAATAAGTATGTATATTGCACACGTCTCAGTTGCGGAAAAATATTACAGAAAGCGTAAAATAAACTACAGACCCATATTTAAGATTTTGTTTTTATTTATAATAATAATAATAACATTTCATTTCTAAGACAGTATACAAGTGAGGAAAATATGAAGAATAGCCCGAGTGCTCTGAAGATCGTAATTTTGGGCTGTATTGGTGTAAGAACGACTTCAGAATGACGTTTGGAGTGCTTTATTGTTCGTTAGAAACCACGTCTTCCACACTTTTTCTTAAAAAAAGATGCAATTTTTAGGATTATGTCACCACAGAAAACACGTCGAAAATCTTGAAAAAAAAGGACATTTATCAACTAATAAACCTAGTATTAAATGTTTCAATAAACTTATTTTCTTGAAATAACACCTTTCATGTATTTAATTTTGTCAGCCAACGTACCAAACATAAAAAAAAAACTCCTAGTCCAAAAGCGGAGTTCCACCGCGAATACAAACGTATTTTTTTTTGGCAAAATAATGCCATTAAATGTCTTTTTCAAGAAAATAAGTTAAATGGAAACAAGTTATACTCGTTACAACGATTATTGTATATGCCGTAGTTATATCGTTCGATGTGTTTTCTGTGGTGACAATAACTGGAAAATCACATCTTTTTTAAGAAAAAAGTGTGAAGCGTTGGGCCCTCCGACGTAAAATAACACTCTAACGTGAGTTCTTGAAAGCATTTCTCACCCATACAGCACAACATTACGAATCGTAGTAAGAGCTATAGTCCAGCCTAAAGCGCTCGCCCACATACAGTTACGCGTAGTCCGTTAACTTTTTTTGGTAGACTTGTACTCCCATCCCAT
This sequence comes from Protaetia brevitarsis, assembly GCA_004143645.1. Taxonomy (NCBI): domain Eukaryota; kingdom Metazoa; phylum Arthropoda; class Insecta; order Coleoptera; family Scarabaeidae; genus Protaetia; species Protaetia brevitarsis. The sequence goes on along the minus strand of RXPK01000055.1, from coordinate 291,743 downwards.
TTACATTTTGCATACAGGGTGTATCAGATATAGGAGGTAAATATATATATGGACAGCTGTTAAATCATATACAATCAAAAAGTCTTAATGCACAGGGGGCCATCTGTAAGCATTAACGAGAAAAAAAATATTTTGTAAAAGGCCGTGGGCTAGAGCCGCACCGTGCTCAAACCTAAATGCTGTCCCGAGTATATCCCACATACCACTATCATTTCAGCCATTACCGCTGTTAGTTTGTGTGGATCGCCGCTTGGATGCGAGCACTTCAAACATTTTATTTAAATTCGTCCCGTCTCGAGAAACGATCCTTTTAAGGACCATCATGATTTCATATAAAGAAAACCGAAGGTTTGATGCATCGGCAAAAAAGCGGGAATGTATAGATTCATTTTCGCTCGACATCATAATAAAAATGTGTGTTTGCAAATTTCTGTAATCTACAATTTATTCCTGGTAATGAAATCAATTCCATTTTGCGTTATTTGATTTAAATAAATCCAAAAAGAAATAACTCAGATTCATGTGGTAACCGTTTATTAAGAATTAATCTCCATTCGACAACAAAAAGAAAAATATTTACGTTTTATGTAACTACTGAAGTCGCATAACCGGTGAACTCGAACGTCTTATCAGAAAATATAAATAATACTTTGTAGATTTACGTAGAATGCATCTTAAAAAAAAGAAATGTTTATTTTATAAAAGAAGAAATTAAAAATGCCTCAGTTTTGCTATTTTACAAAGGCCTTTATTTATTCAGAATGACGTTAAATGAACTTACGCCATCCATTAAGATAATACTAAATGAGTGGCAATGTATTTATACATAATACCACGTTTAGCGGTGCTTAACATGACGTTTCCCTGCATCCAGGCCGGGACTAAAGTATTTTGGCTTCAAATTTTAACTTTTTTTTGTTCTTTAATGATGAAATTCCGGTTCGATGGATTTGTGCTTTTATATGTCGTGTAGTTAACACCCAAGCAAAATTTACTTTTTTATTTGATACACCTGTACATCATTATTATTATTATTAATAATATATTATATATATTCAGCTCCGTAGATCTCTCAGTCATGGGGCTTTGTTGCATATTCGCTTTCATGCTGTTTTATTATTTAGTCTATTTATGATTATTATTACTCTTATTATTAATTATCATTGTTTTAATTATTAATTTTATAAATAAAACTGTAAACCTATCGTTTCTTCTTTTGTTTGAGATTTGATGGTGTTAAGTGGTTTCACTAATTTAAAAAAATAATTCGACCAGTTTTACTGCTCGGATTTTCGTGAAACTTATTCGAAAATAACTACAAAGCCCTCTATGATAATAAAAAAAAAATATTTTTTTGGACTCAAATTATGTAGTGACCCTCTTAAGTATGCCTTCTTATAGAACGGCGTTTTATGATCGCGGCCCGGCCTGTATAACGTAAGAGTCAGAACCGTTTGTGTTTAATTTTATAACGAAAATTAAAATCATTTGTTAGCAACATGTTCTACGCTTGATGATACTGAGGTGAATTTCGACGGTTTGCTTGTCTATTCTGAGTTATATTTTTTGGTTTTTAATTTGTGAACATTGTATTTTCTAAAGTGACAATGTGAATGTTGTGTTACAACTTATCGCAATAAAATATATTATTATGAAATACGTTGGTCTCTCTAGGACTAGGCAACTTTTTGATTTTTTTGTGTAAGTTACTATTCTATATTCAAACGTAATTTTATTTAATACTGAGGTACTAACAATTCCGTGATTGTATAAGAGCTATGTATATCTTTTTGTAAAACCAATAAAATAGAAATGAAATTAATACGACGTTATTTACTTAACACTTGTAAAAATTATTCAAAATTCCTTAAAAAAGAGTGCACTTGCGAAGATTGGATTATCGGCGTTGCTGGAAAGCTCCTCCAGTGTATGTCTAATACTCTCTGTGGTTCCGACAATGCGGGAAAATGTTCCCTTCCTCTGACTCAACTGGTAACGAATAAATTACATTCTCTCTTTTTCGTTTGTTTCGTTTGTTGGATTGGAATATACCGTACGCGCTACCTAAAGCTAATAGAAACACCAGAATATTTCCGAAGCGCGCCGTTTTTATGCTGACTGAAGCGTCGGACCGAACCTGTCTGCTGCCGTTAAATGCTACGTATTCACAGAAGGATAAACTTAGCTACAAAATACATACTATCTACCCATTTGGTTAAAAATAAGCGCATATCCATTATCCGCCATAAACGCTAATAATAATAATTATTTAATATTAATATTAATATCTAGCTTTTCCAATAGTAACTAAAAGTTATGCTATGAGACAAAATAAAGCATGGTTGACACCCGGTATTATAAAATCATTCAAACACTAAAAATTTACACCAATTACGTCGGATGGGCCTAATAAATGCAGAAAATTACAAGCAATATAAAAACACATACAGGCAAATTATTAAGTTGCAAAAAAAAAACAATAATATAACCTATATAACTACCTCTAAGAATAAATCCAGAGCTGTATAGGATATTATTAATCGCAATGTAAACCGTAACTATAAAAGAGAATTTCTATCCACTATTACTTCCAATGGCAATCCTACTACAACGCAAAAAGATATTTGTAACGCATTCAATGACTATTTCGCTAAAAAGCCAGACTTGTGTTAGAAAAGCTGGTTTTCTAAGCTCCTCAGATTGGCCTACCTTCATCCTGTAGCGCATCTATAATTCTTGAACCCGCAACGGAAAATGAAATTATTAACATAGTTACCCAAATGAAGAATGTAACATCGTCAGGTTTTGATGGGATACCAATACATGCAATAAAACAGGGTATACAGAACTTAGTTTCACCGATAACTCATATAATAAATGAGTCTTTCATAACAGGTAGTTTCCCAAATACATTGAAAATCAATAAAGTAATACCATTGCACAAAAAAGGAGATACGCAAAATGTAACTAATTACAGGCCGATTGCATTACAATCTAGTATATTCAAAATCATGGCAAAAGCTATGAGTACCAGATTTATTTCATTTTTGGATAAGAAAGGACTTATTAAACCCACAACAGCACGGATTTCGACCTAAGTTGTCTACGGAAACTGTCTTGGTAGAATTTCTACATGCCGTTTACAGCGCTATCGATAAAGGTGATATTGTAGTGGTACTTTCCTTGACCTGTCAAAGGCATTTGATAGTATAGACCAGGGGTCGGCAACCTTTTTCGGACGGCGGGCCATTTTCAAAATAATTTTTTTTATGCGGGCCGCACATTCAAATGTAACTTAAATAGCGCTTTTATATCATATACGAGTATAAATATTATTAAAAATAAATATAGAAAAAAAATATTTTTTATTGACATGCTATAATAACAATAATGTCAGAGAACAAACATTTTACAATTCTTAAAAGGAAAAAAAAATACAATTCCAATTACATATGTATAAATATGTAAATATAAAATATATAAAATATTAAGGAAAATAGTTTATCTTTCATTTTATTCATTCATTAAAATTCAATGCGCTTTTTGTTCTTGAATATTGTTTGATAATTCATTTAGGTTCGGTTGTGTTTGGGATACTGAGATCCTCAACAAGTTTTGTAAATTTTCATCCGTCAACCTCGTTCTATATTTTGATTTTATGAAATTCATTCTTGAAAATGTTTGTTCGCATAAATAGGTGCTTGAAAAAATAGAAATCATTAATTTTGCAAAATTTCTTAAATTGGGAAATTTATTTTCTGGTAGATTTAAATAAAATGCAATTAAATTATTTCATCAAAATTATTTTTATATACATTGTTAGATTGCAAATCAATTAACTCTAGTTGTAAAGTGTCTGGTGCTTTTACAATATCAAAATTTAAAGGATTTTCAAATATTAATATGTCCACACGGCCCGTGAACGTATTTGCACACTAAAGTTTGGCCCACATGTCAAAGGTTGCCCATACTTGCTATAGACCATAATAAATTATCGGAGAAACTAGAAAATATGGGACTGAGAGGCAAATGTAAACAATGGCTGCTTTCATACATAAGAAATAATACTAATATCGTTTCTGGGATACCACAGGGATCAATATTGGGAGCGCTACTATTTATTATATACACCAACGACATAACTAACGTTACAATCAACGTAAAGTGTATTATGCATGCGGACAGTAAAAGTAAGATAATCACCTTCCATCCAATTGCGAACCAGTGCGATCAAAGTTTGCTAGTAAAACTAAATGGCAAAACCATGGAACAAATAACAGCAACAAAACTACTTGATATCACCATAGACCACACTTTACGCTGGGATAGTCATCCATCGCTCCATACTGCTACGCCCTAAAGCGTTTACGAGATATTGCATCACTCCAGGTCTGCAAATCGTTCTATTTCAGCCATTTTCTTTCTATATCCACTTATGGTATTATATGCTGGGGTTGTTCAGCGTCAATCCAAAGAATGTTTCTTCTTCAAAAACGTGTCATCCGTTTTATGTTTAAAATGAATTATAGTGCATCCTGTAAGGATGTCTTCATAAACCACAACAACCTACTTACCATACCATCAATATATATAATAGTATATCGTATGTCAACAACATCCAAGTGAATTTATTTATCACAAAGACATAATAGGGACATACCAATACCTAAACACCGACTATCGCTATATCCTAAATATAAGAGTTCAGTATTTTATAATCACCTTCCAGCCGAAATTAAAAATTGTGCCTCAGTACATGTATTTAAAAGTAACCTTAGAAATTTTCTAAGTAAAAAGGCGTATTATAGAGAATCTGAATATCTTCAGGATAATTTCTAATGTTTCTTTTTTTTTCTGTTCTTACATCACTCTTTTTTTTTAATTTTTATAATTTATATTTACTTTATATTTAGTAAGTTTAGTAGGAATAAGTTTATTTTTTAAATAATATATATTGTCACTTTCTTTTTTTTGTGCGACCTTTTCTGTATCCACCGTGGGTCAATTGAAATAAAATTATCATTATTATTGTTATTATTAAATAAGTAATAACTTCTGCTGGTAATTGAGTCTGGTATTTTCAATAAATTCTTGTGTATTCAGCAACTATTTCAGCAACTTTCTATACGTAAGTAATAATAAATACATAAGTAAACGGCTAAAATTAAAAGGAATTCGAAAACGTAAAGTAAAATAAATTAACAATACTTCCCGCTGAATGCCCTTGATAATGTTAATAATGTTTTTCTTTCATCCAAATTATAAATTTCCATAGCTACCTACTAATTTCAAAACAATAACAATCGAGATAAAATTAAAATAACTGTTAAACTAAAGCAAGATTGATTTATGAAATGGAAAAAAAAAAAATGAACGAGAACTAAGGCAAGCGAGTACATAGCCGACTAAGGGTATAAATAAAATTAGTTATAATAATAGTGCAGCAATAACGGGGTATAATAAATAAACACATAAATTTCAAGTCATTCGACTTCCTGTACGGTAACTCAATGACTAACGCTCATCATCGCAGTCATCGCAATTCTACCTAGTCTAGTGATATGTAGGTAACTAGGTATTACCGCACAATATAACAATAAGGATATAATTTGATGATGATTTGTTCGTAGCCGTTATTGCTATTTTATGTTTTTTCTTTTTTCGTGGGTTAGCGGCTGGTTGCTATATAATGAATTATTTTTTTTTAACAATTAAACTCTTCATGTTACGTTTCGACAAACTTTATTACTGTTGTCTTCCTCAGAAAATTGTTTATTATAATTAATTTTTTTTATACATTTAGGGATAATCACACTGACATTTTAAAACTTATTTAAAAATTACTAGTCAATTTACAAACTACTGTGAATTGGTACACACTGCAGTTCACAGTAGTTTGTAAATTGACTAACAACATGTTTCAGCAAGTCCACCATTGAAATTCTCTTTCTATCTCACCGTTTAAAAGCTATTTTTGAATGAAAACAAAATTTGGCACGAATGTCAACGTGAAATTGCATCCTCCTGAAATTGAAGTTCCGCAGCAACAGAAAGTGTCCTCATCTAGTGTAACATAAAGTCTGCAAACTGACAGTTTTATTAGAATCTGCGATTTAGAGTTCGTGAATTCCCAAGGTAAGTGGCAATTGTTTTCATGTCATTATAGCGTTGAAATACCAAATTTAAATCTATGCGGTGCTTACAAGTTCAAATAAAAAAATGTATGCAACAAAATTAAGTTAATTTTAAGATATCAAATTATACATTAAATTATAGTTGAATGAATGCAGTTGAGCATTTTTGGAATTTTCCAAAATACTGTGAGTTGTTACATCTTTATATCATCGTCCGTTGAAGAAAAGAAATCAAAGAAGCAACGAAAGAAAAAAAAACGAAGACTAATAAAATTCTATGTACAGTTAATGAGCAACTAAGGAAGAAAACAAAAACCGTGAACAGAGAAAAAATCTCAATAGAGGGTTAGCGTATTTTTAATACTCTACCATGTTCTTACAAACGCAGGCTTACTACCGCTCGCCTAAGGAGATAAACGGGGTCGCTTAAGCGAACGAACGGGATTTGGAAACCGTACAAAATAAAAAAAATAACTCCGCTTTCGTTCCGTAGCGGCAAAAGTTAGGCAAATGGAGCAATAACCCCGGCCGGAGTTCTGTATCTGTTGATGCGTCCGTGTGTTTCTTTTCGCTGTAAAATCGGGACGATGACGACTACGGCCCTCGCCGCTAAGTGTGTCTCTCGCTCTCATTAAAGGGGTCTTTGCGCTATCATTGGTAACGACATAAGCCGCTTAAAATCGTCGTCGCTACGGCAACACGAGTCTCCTGTATAATATATTATATTGTACATATATCTGTACTGGCACTACTACCTCTGGTGTACGAGATATTGAATATTACGACGGGTATTAGGTACTATCCCGAAACCCCTCGGGTCGGCACTCTCACACAGTTATTCTCATTGTTTTTGATGTAAATGAAATGTTTAAGGATCGGTAAAATTAATAAATTTAGGGGGTTTTTAATAGAAACTGCCGGATTTTGTTAGTAAATAGAATACACAGTGAATGAGATGATTTTAATATATTTACAGCAATGCTTAGTATGATTTGTTACCATTAATTAAAAAAGCATGTTCACCAAAATAATCGCGAATTCTGTGAACTGATTTCTGTGTACACAGAAGAGATTCTCAAAGATGTTTTTATGATATAAACACATTGTCATACCATTTATCCAAACTTATACCAACCTACATATAAACCATCAAATCTCGGCTTTGTCGTCAAATCATGCCAACCCATTGCAAATACAACCTATAGATATTTGGTAATTCTTACAGAAAAAAAAAAAAATGTGGGGCCAGTTCTATTAATGTTATAATATAGCAAACCTTTAGCTACGTCCGTCATGTCATTTTATTAGTTTGAATGGACTTTTTACTTTTGGCGCTAAAGTCGCCGTTGCGCATCGCGTATCCGAAAAATGACGTTTGACCTAGGTGAACTACAGTAATGGTGGCTGTGGGGTAGTAATTAAAAAACCATGGCAAAAACCTTTCTCTGGGAGCAGGATCTGGGAAGAAGTCCCAGTAAGTAGTCCTGCTCCCAGAGTAAGGTTTTTGCCATGGTTTTCCCTTACTCCTTACCATTGGTTATATACATATGAGTAGGGCTGTTGCTCGAAACCGGGTATCCGGGCACACGGGTACCTGAAATTTTTGGCTACGGAGTACCCGATTTCGGGAACCCGCGTAAGCCCGATTTCGGGTAATACCCGGTTTTGGGTAATATCCGTTTTCGCGTAATACCCGGCTCGGGTAAAGCTCGATTTTGGGTAAACCTCGATCTCGATTAATACCCGATTTCGGGTAAAGCTCGATACCCGGGTAACCGGAACCGGGTAGTGCACTAAACAGGTACCCGATTCCTAAAAAATACGGGTTTCGACAGCCCTACATATAAATATATTATACAGGGTGTATCAAATAAAAAAGTAAATTTTGCTTGGGTGTTAACTACATGACATATAAAGCACAAACCCACCGAAACCGGATTTCATCATTAGAAGAATAAAAAAAAGTAAATTTAGAGCCAAAAATTCTTTAGTCGGGCCTGATGCAAGGAAACGTCATGTTAAGCGCCCCGTAACGTTGGTGCGGTTATTATGTATTAAATACATGCACTCATTTAGTATTATTCTTAATGGTTATGCTATGTAAGTTCATTTAACATCATTCTGAAAAATAAAAGGCCCTTGTGCAAAAATAGCAAAACTAAGGCATTTTAATTTCTTCTTTTATTAAAATAAACATTCCTTTTTGTTAACGAGCATTCTACGTAAGTCAACAAGTATATTATTTTTAATATCCTGATAAGACGCTCGAGTTTCACCGAATATGCGACTTCAGTAGTTACAAAAAACATATATATTTTTCTTTCGTTTTGTCGAATCGAGAGTTGGTTATTAATAAACGGTACCACATGAATCTGAGTTATTTCTTTTGGATTTATTTAATCATATAACGCAAAATGAATTGAATCGAATTACACAGAAATAAATGTAGATACAGAAAATTTGCAAACACGCCTTTTTACTATCTATGAAAAGGTGAAAATCTCCATACCGAACAGAGACCAGCCGCGTAGTGAGATCACTGCTAACGAAAACTGGTACACGGATGGATCCAAATCCAGCCAGGGGAGAGGAGCCGGCATTTGTGGGCCCGTCCTAATCAAAGGATATTCATAAGCCTGGGGAAACATACAACGGTCTTCCAGGCAGAGGTATTCGCCCTTGCAGCTTGTGCAGAAATGATTGCGAAAGGAGGCTACATGAGGAGGAAATTTAATATAGTGACTGACAGCCAGGCTGTCATTAAGGCAGTCTCAAACCCTGTAACTAGGTCAAAACTAGTTAGGGACTGCAAAACAATCCCTCAATTGCACTGGCACCGAGACAACACGGTGTCTCTGATTTGGGTGCCGGGACATGAGGCATATAAGGGCAACGTAATAGCCGATGGGAACTAGCCAAGAAGGCTCTAAGAGACACTTCATGGGTCCAGAGCCCGTATGTGGATTACTAAGGATTCCGCAAGAAGGGAGGATCTGGACCTGGTTAGATAAATAATAATAATAATAATATACTTTTTGCTCGAACAGGTACATACCTCTAATACAGGACAAAAAAAACAATGGTAATTTAAATAATAAATGAACAAGTAGATTATGAGAATTTGAGGACACTGTGAATTTATATTGCATGCAAAGATGAAATAAAGAAAAAAATATAGTAACAAAGCATAATATGAAATGACTGAATACAATACTAAAAAAAAAAAATACGAAACAGAAGGGATATCAAGATAACAAGAAATTAAGATTTATTTCCAATGGAGCATCAAAAATAGAAATTGGTTGTTTTCTTCGCAAAACAGTTGGTCCTAGCAGTCGGTATACGGTAGACAGCACTGATTTTCTAGAGGGATACGAGGAAACAGGAAGGGTTATGCGTTGTAGGAGGAAAGGATAATCTGTGGTATTGTTTAACAGTTTATGTAAAAATTTTAGGCACAATGAATCACGTCTCAAAGTTAATGACGATCATATTATGACGCGTAAAGAGGTCAGTAGAAGGGACACCTCTTGGGGATAGACACCATCCAGTTTGTAGGATAAAAATTTTAAGAATTACGATGGATACGATCGAGTTGTAGATATTCACTAGCATAGATAGGTACCATATTAACGCTGCGTATTCAAGTTTGAAAGAACAAAAGGAGTTATATAAAGTTTTGATCGTGTGTATATCCTGGAAATTCTTAGAGATACGCATATATAAAACCAAAGATTTTGAAGATTCGGAACAAATCTTAGCGATATGATGTTTAAAAGAGAATGTGGTATCGAAACAAACACACCCAAATCCGCAATAACTGATTTTCTTTTGAAGAACAGATGTTACCGATGTGATGACGAAAAAGTTAAAGGTGATGCTATACGAGTGAAAGACGATATGTAACATTTGTTATATTAACATGTAGCTTATATCGATGACACCAAGCTACCAGTTTATCAAGGTTAGATTGTAGGATAAGCGAGTCATTTCTGAGCTAATTTGATGATAAGTTTAACGTCATCAGCATAGGCAAGAACAGGGCAGGAAAGAGAAAGTGTAGTAAATCATTGATAAATAGGTTGATAGAAGAGGACCTAAATTGGAGCCTTGAGGAACTCCAGAGCTGGAATGAACTCGTAGGAAGAGAAACCATTGTAAAAAACGTAACATCTGCGTTCACTCAAATAAGAATCGAGGAGTTTAATAACTCTGGAGGAACAAAACCAAAAGAACTTATTTATGTAGTGAGTTAGATTGTGTTTTATAGTATTAAAGGCTCGTGAGAAGTCAGTGTAGATAACATCTTAATTGTCCACGTCTTATCAAGAACCGTCGCTATCTCTTGACTAATGCAAGCTAAATTATAATAGTGGAGCGACCAGGAATAAAGCCATGCTGATCAGAAGACAAATACACACGCACAATTGTTATAAATGGAAGTTTAAAGATATTTTTCATATAATCTTGGCAAAGTTAGATATTATTAGAAAGGTCTATAATTTGACCGAAGTGTTTGAATCATCCTTTTTGATTATAGGGCAAACTTTAGCACGTTTCCATAGGGAAGGGAAAGCACCAGATCAAATAGACAAGTTTAATAATAATTTTCAAAGATATAAGCAAAAACAAAACAGGCAATGCGAATAAGGAAACTGGGAATCAGGTCATCACCAGTATTAGTTAATCTTCATTAGGCAAGCTGACATTATTTGTTACAAGTTCCTCTTCAGTTGTGCTGGAAGAATGTTCATCGGTACGGTGCCTCCCTGGTGGTTCTGGCAATCCTGCGCCACAGTAGGTGTGTATACTGCAGAGAATGTATCGGCAAAGCTGGTTAACCATATCACGGGGTCCTGTACACGTTTCCCAAAGAATCACGCAGCTCTCCAGGAATTCTCGTTGACCCTTCTTGGCATTAAGAAATTTCCACGATTGGACGGGCAATCCCTGATGTTGCGTTCAATGTTGGTGACATAATCATTATAGGAGCAGCAATCTGGATTTTACATAATTTCCTTAATCGTGTAAATTCGTGTGTAAAATATGCATTCTTAGTGGCTTATCCCATTTCCTGTGACAATACTTTTATCTCTCAAATTAGACTTAATAACTGAAGTAAACCAGGGAGGATTAACGGGATATAATTTGACATTTTGTGGCACAAATCGATTAACAAGATCGTACAAACGCCATAAAATGAGTGAGAGCAGTTCATTACGTCATTAAAGGAAGACCAATCAACTGCCGAAATAGAATTATACAATCCTACAAAGTCAGCACGCTGGAAATTATATTGCATTCTGTTAGAACTTGGAAAAAGAGGGAGTTCGGAAGGGCACAAATATGGAAACGTGAATTCAAGAGCTGGATGAAAGATCTTCAGTAACTAGGGACTGTCACAATGAGAAACCACAAAATCATATCCCACATAGAAATTATTAAATCCAGAGTTCTGTTATAGATATTAAAAGTGTTGTCTATGACTGTCTTGGCGCAAGTTAATTCCATAAAATTTTTAAATTAAATTTGTTTTAGGACATTTTAGTGTTGTTACGAGAGGTATATTTGGCAAATTGAAGTCACCAGCAAAAAATAAACTTTTTACCAACTAAGTAAATTTCAATTACACTTAAAAATAATTCTAAATCATCAACAGAGATATCCAGAGGAATGTAGACAACAGCTAATAAAAAAATATTAGTATTAACTTTACATCACAGATAATTAAATCTACAAGAGTAGTAGGGAATCCAATATCCGAGGTGTTCAAAACATTAAATGAAGATATTACTGCATCAGCAAACGCCATCAAGACACCTCCACCTCTTGAACGATTAACAACGTTAAATTTCCTATCTTTACGTACAACAGTTAGATAAAGAAAGTACAAAGAAATGGAGGTCGACTGAAGGTCAACTCCATACCAAAACGCAGGGGATGGAGATGGTAGTTTCTCTGATAACCTACTCAAGCGCAGTAAGAAAAGTTAAAACCATTACTGGGTTGGTAACTGGACACTGCCCTCTGAAAAAGCATCCATACAACACTGGTCGGGTAAGCGAACCGTGGTGTAGAAGATGCGAACTACAGGAGGAAACGAGTTTACATGTAATCTGCACATGTGAGAACTGAAGGTACTCAGACAAAAATTTCGGAGAGATCTATTGGAGCCTCGAAGGTCCTCAAGTTTCCACTGGGCAAGTTACTGGGCCTTTATAGAGAACACCAAGCTGCTCGAGTGGAAATAGAGAGAATCAATAGGGATGGTACAATGAGCACCAAGCTCAAGTGCCCGGACATCAAGTGCCCACCCAACTTGAATGAATGAATGAATGAACAAGTTTTTCTTTATCCTTAAAACAATTTTCTATTCATTGAAGCTCACGACTCCGCTTGTATAAGATCTCATTATTTTACTTAAGCTAGACTATGTTTATAGACAGAAAAAAAGGATGGTATCAATCACAATAAATTCGAAAAATGTTACATATGTAGTTTGCAACCAATACACATGGTACAAAAATTCTCCATAAAAATGAATCCAGTTAAGAACCAAGTTATCCATAGTTTAACCATTCAATAACGCGGCACTGAAATGTCCTGGCGCTGAAACGTCCCGGCGCTGAAATGTCCTGGCGCTGAATCGGCGGCGCTGAAACGGCGGCGATGAAAGGGGCGCTGAAACGTACTAGACCCATTTAAGTTGCATAGTTATTTGGTTATATAGTTCTGACTATTTACTTTTGGTATAAATCAAGGTGTTATCAGCTGTGTCTGCGATTACTATTACATATTTTGACGTGTCAAAAAAGTAGTTCTCAAGCTTTCAAATGTCATGCAGATGTCGCTATTTACCGCAATCTGGTAAAGTCACTAGATATACAAAGTACCGCAATTCATTGCGCCAATGTGTTAGAGAGAAAAGATCTTATTTGGACACAATACGGCGGAATCAACGAACTACACAGGGAATTTCACGTAAGTGGTTCATTAAAAGTTTATGATGTGTATTATTTACTTATATTTCAGGTTTATTATATTTTTATTTATTATATTCGGCACCATTATCTGTTCGATTGGAACTATAAATGTGAAATACTTTAACCAAAATGTCACTTCCGGTTGACTGGAAATGCACGTCAACTTTGTTATTTTAAATAGAATGATCTAATTTTTTATTCATTTTTGGATTCTACGACCATAAATACGTCAGCCATTATTAGCTATTCCTATATCTACCTGTTGCCGTTTAGTAATAATCATTGCATCACCCAGATATTAATATCTCGGTTAATACTGCAGAGAGGCTCTGCTAGAGGCTCCAGATTTGCTATGTTATGAATGTAGATATAACTCTAAGAAACGGTACACACCCTTCACATTCTAACATACAGAGTGTTCAAAACTTAGAAACAGAGTGGCATATTTTCAAATGCAGAAAATTCATTTTCTTTAAATAGAACACCCTGTATTTTAATTCGAAATTAGGAAGCAAATAACATCCCCTATGATTTTATATCAGCATTCCCTATACCTATCTTTAATAAATTTTGAGATATGAACGATATTGTTAATTAGACTAACTAGTCTTATCTTTAAATGTTTACTTCTGGATTTTTAAAATTCTGTAGCCGTCGGAGTGCCGAACGGTTCGTCCTTAATAGGAATTCTCTACCAAATAAGTACTTGTGAAAGTGCTCTAAGCTTTTCACCACTGAAAGGAGTTCTCTTCTTTTCACGTAATAATTCTTTCTGGCTGCGACAACGTTGTGCTAAAGTAGCCAATGACTCGCTCACAACCATCTTGAATTTGCCATAAGGCGTCTCCAACACCAGTCTTGCTGGTATCTGAATCCACTATAAAGATTCCATTATCTAGCGGATATGAAAGAATGAGAGCACTCACCAACGTCTCTTTCCACGTCCATTTGAAATTGTTGGTGTTTTCAATCAATCGATGCAATGGCTTGGCAATGTTCGCAAATCCTGGCACAAATGTTCGGTGGTGCGTACATAATCCAAGAAAACTTCGAACTTAGTGTATGTTCTTGGGAACTGGCCATTCTTCTACAAATTGCTTTGTGCTAACATTTCAGTAGCTGGTGCAGTCGTTCCTATTTCCTATCTGAACGATTTTTTTTGTGTGGTTGAAGAATGCCACCTCTTTCTCAAGACTAATTGAAGCCGTAGCCTCTCAAGGCATCGTAATGGCTCCGTTCCTGTATAACCTTTTTATTCATGATATGCCGCTTGGCGCACATTTTTCTAATTATTTAAGAGTAGTAAGGAGTTAGGGGGCAAAATATATTCTGGGGATCATTTCACCAAGCTTATCTCATCCAAACACGATGAGATAAGCTTAGAAAAAACGGATAAAATATTTCAAGTTCTGATTTATAATATGAAACAGCAGAAACATGAAAAAGGTTTTATGTCGATATATCGGTATATACAAGGAAAACTGCTACCAAAAGTAGCCGCTTTATTAAACTGCCAACCTGCTACCCAAAAATAGTAGTAGTAGGTTGTAATTGCTAACGCAGAAATAGCAGTTTTACACATCATTCTTGTATATTATTTCATGATTTAATTCTACATAAAAAAATAGCATAAATTTTTATTAGCTAGATGGTTTCCATTCTGCTTAGATTGAAGAAAAGAGTTCTTTCTCTTTTTCCACTTCATACCAATCTCGTCATTCCCACCCCCTTTTATATACACCATCTCCTCTCGCTCCTGTAGTTCATTGTGCGTTAAACATCGTTTATCGATCGCCAACAATGCGTACACATCGGGCAAGTCCTCGAACGGCGAACGGCATCGTCATCAGAACTCATTAAGTTATCTTCTCATCCGACCAGCCAGTCGACCGTCAAGCTGATCGTTCGCCGGCTTCGATTTTTATTCGCTTTTATTCAGAGCCCAACGACATGCTCCTTCCCCTATTTGACGAAACGAATAACGACAACCGGAGAGATATAGTCATTGTCATCGTTCTGTAGAGTCGTCCTTGTATATCCTTCTTGGGTAGGACATTTTCGCAGATTCTCATTTTTTCTTTTCTCTCCCTTTTTTCATTGATGGACCTTCACAGTAGATCGTAAGCAGATTAGGGTATATTGAGAACTGCCAAGAGAGACTTCAAAACGTTGTGATTATCTTGATGGTAGAACGATTCAATGCAAAGCTTGTTTGACATATAAAATCTGCCATATCTTGGCGAAAAATATTGTTATATAGTAAAGCATTAAAATAAAACTTTTTATATGGGTGTCTTTTGCAGGTAATACCGACCAATTCAAAAAGATTGTTCTGATTCTACAATACTTTTAGTGATATATAAATCAATAATTACATCTGATTACATTCAATCACTATCACGAAATTAGTACTACATCGTTCTCTGTTTTCTACTGTAAAAATTGACATATGCTCTAGGTGGTAAGGGACTGGTCTATGTTTCTTATAGAAACGTCAAGCAGCAGGCTAAGCGCAAGTCAGTAAAATAGCCAACAAACAGAAAAAAATACAGCTCAAAGTAACCGACCAATACCAACATTAAAAAACTTTTTTTACATGTTTCTTATTAAGGTCTTTTATAATACGATAAACATACATTAAATAAAATATGAGGAAAATAAGTACCTAGTCGTTTCCAATCAGAGGTATTATATTAACATTCGTCTTTACATGTTTCGGCCAGGCGCCATCTTCAGAAGCATATACTAAAAGTGTTGAATAACATTAAAAGAATCAAAATTTAAATTTCTATAAATTAGTAAGCGGATGGATAATATTTAAGTATGTGGTTATAGTTGTGCAATGTCAAATAAATAAAATATGAAGTGTAAAAAAGTGAAAGTATAAAAAGAATACTTACCCCCCAACGTCGTTTACAAAATTATAAATGAAAAGGGTCAGATATTTGAGAAAAACATTTGAGTGAAATGTATACAGATAATAATAGTTAAAATTTAAAAATTTAAAATTAATAAAAACATTAAACGTGCACAAACAAATTAAAAATATGGAAGATCGAAACACGCATGTTGTTGATTGAATGCGTAATAGTATATTAAAGTACGAGTTTCATAAGGCATGATTTTGTCGCACGAGTTCAAGTTTAGAAAACGAGCGCAGGCGAGTTTTCTAATGAACGAGTGCGACAAAAAGCCTTATGAAACGAGTCCTTTTATACTATTTTTTCTATCTTTGCATTATAAATTGATAATAAATACTTAATAAAAATCTCATTAAAAATGTTGAGTTTATTTTTTATATGAAGTTGGTCACATTGACATACGATTGACATTTGACGAATTCAAAATTCAAATTCGGCATATTTAAATTGTTTAAACAATATATTCATAATATATAGTCCTGTAAAACTGTAAAAAATGAGTGATACTGAGACAAATTTATCTTGTACGCCACCACAACTGCGTTGAAATCGGCTAACGCCGTCATAAATTTATTACCAAAAAATCAAAAGCAGTATATGAAAAATGCTACCATCAATTGAACTATGGCTGTACAGAATAATGTCAACACAATATCTGAAAACATTTTTTTGGCTATTTTGAAATTACAAGGTAAAAAATAAGAAATCTTCTACCTTATGGTCTACGTATTCATGCTTCGTTCTTGCTTTTCATTTATAAAAATACAGACATATCAAAATATATTAAATTACAAGCCTATTTAAAACAGATCTCTGAAGATACCGAAGGCTAAGAAATCTAAAATTTATGCATTTGAAGATATTAATTAATTTATAGAAGAAGGTTCTGACGCATTGTATTTAGCAATAAAGTACGATATTATTGCAAAACATGTAATTTTTATGTACAGATTTAATTTAGATCTTTTTAATAATGGTACACAGGTGCCTGTAGAGAGATGAATAACAAATATGGTCATACATGATTTAGAATTTAAGAGTGATATTATTTTGCGTGACAGTACCTAAAACAAAAAATAATATCGTAAGAGTTTTTGCAATTACGGATGAAAGATGGAGTTAACTTAATTTAAAAATATGTCGCCCTGCGACCAAAAAAATATTAATCATTCAAGATTCTTCTCTACATATCGCAATGGTTATTGTAATCGTGCCGAATGGAATTAATACGATTGGCAAAATGCCTAAATTAATAGCTGATTTTCTAAAATGCCCAATTCAGAGCTTTATACTGGACATTGCTTCAGACGTTCTAGTGCTACACACTTAGCAGACGCAGGCAGTGATTTGCTGACTATAAAAACGTCATGGTGGATGAGAAGTCATCTGCGGTAGCGATGGGTTACATCGAAAATCTATGAAAAGTAAAGGCTTGTAGCGCACAACTTATCAGGGCAAAGTACATCTGCGTCATTCTAGAGTTATTATCTACGATTGATTCTCAATCACAAGAGTCTACCATTAAAGCCATATACATAACTCAGCAAAACTTTGTTTTACGAAGAATTTGCCTGCATAACAATACATGCTCAAGATACTTGTTCCGTCAGTGTAATGTATTACAGTAATTCCACGTTTTCATAACAATAACAATGTAAACTAAATTTGTATAGAATTTTTGATTTAAAGTATTTACAATTTACATGCATTAAACGTCAATTTGCTTTCTGTAATAATGTATTCAATACAGCCAACCTATAAAATGAAAAAGGCGTATCACAATGAAGCACTTTCGATACGCAAAAATGTGTTACAATTGCGTTTTTCTTGACGCAAAATAGAAAATGTATTTTGAGGAGACAAATTTAAATATTTGTATGTGTAAGTGCGACGATTTGAAGATCTGTGATGGTTGTAGATATATAGATTGTTAATAAATGAAAATATGACGGATGTAAAGTAAATATTTTTTAAATTTTTATGACAAATCAGGGTGGGAATTTATTGAAGTCATATGTGTAAATAGAAGAAAATGGGTGCGTGTGTTTAACATTTGCTTGTTAAGTAATATATAGTTACTATCTAGACCAAATCTATGAATTTCGTACGCCTCCAATCTCCGAGCAAGTTTTACACCTTTACATATTTATCATTATTACATGCTTCCCACGAACTGGGTCATTAATTTTTTGAATTCTATTAGGAATTTGATTTGAACTTGCATTGTTAGTCATGCCTACTGTGTTCTATTAGGAAAAATTTTTTACTTTATAGCACTTTCTTTATAGAGTGTTATATAACTTTCTTATTTTAAATTGGAATGAGTTAATTTATCGGTACATGAATGATATCGAGTCATTTGCATTAGTTTACATGAAGGTTCCTATCCTAACTCAATCGTTTTTGAGATTATTTGAATTTTGGATGATTTTTTGCGTGCATGTTTCAAGTAATCTGAAGTATTATTAAGTATTAGTGGTTCTTAATGTCGATGTAGTACAAAGCGTAGGTAGAAAGTGTTTATCAATAAGACGTATCACATTACATCATGTATTTTTCTACAGCATTGTCATGCATCGTGAAATTCTCTACATCGATTGACATTTATAGGTTTTTGGTATAGCCATTTGTAAGTTTGAATATTATATACATGTTTATTTTAAATTACGAAATGAGAATGCTTCCCTGCTTGCTGCTTCCCTGTTTCAATCAATTCTGTGTGTGAAAAGGGAACAGCAGGGAGACGCACGGCTGTCATTAAAGAAACGTCGAGGCCCTGCTTCTTCAGCAACTTAGAAGGATAACAATAATCAGACTATAATTAATAAGGGCTGGACTTCTTCAGATCCTCCAGAGTTAGGTTTTGCTATGGTTTTCTTTTACTCCTTGGCGAAGTGGGAGATAACTAAGTCGTTTCATGGGCCAAATTCTCACAACTGTAGCTGAACCATGATTTACAGAGACTGGCGGATTATGGTGACTAATAACAGTTGCACATATTTCAGCATTTTTTGCAAGGCTACTGTATTGTACTTTTGTTATTAACAATCATAGGGTAAGTATTTAGTTAGAGTAGAAACATTTTAATTTATGAAGTCGATACAGTACTTAGGATAGGTAGCCTCGTGTAGTACCTTTAGGTGGAGCACTGGGTTAGGATGATTTGTAATTATTTAGCTATTCATAAAAAAAAGTGTAATAGTGACGGAAATAGGTCAAAATAAAATGAAAAATCGGATACATCAAATCTGTTCCGTGTTATACTTATCTTTTTCTGTCAAATCTCACAACGATTAAAAAAATATTTCGTTATCCGCATCGCACAATATACTAATCGGAATAGCTTTCCCTGTTTTCGGATTTGTACCTATATACCTCGCATTGACGCCAAAGTCTCCCTCTTGAATCTCTTAATAGAAGCTGGCAGTTAATAAAGATGGCTTTGTCGCAGGGTTCGTCGCTTCGCCCAAGGCTCTCCCGTTCACGATTCTCATCAGTAATAGTTTCCATGTCATCTTCGATTACCAGATCCCATGCCAGGTGATTGTAATAAATCAATTGCGCTGCCGTAGCCACAAAGTTTGTATATGTACAAAAGTTATATGAAAAAAGAAGTAGGTATTTTGTTCGTTTTTTATTCAAAAAAAGTTAAATGTTAAGATATCGATGATTCAATTTCACATTTATCCGGGTTTTCTAGTTATGCTTGAGAATGGGCTATGCAATCACTGATCCAATAAACCATCAGCTAATTTTTTTTAGATATAATATTTTGATATTTAATGTTTAATTAAAGTATATTATTTCTAAGTGAACAGTTGTGGTAGTAGTGGTTGTATTGTGTTAAATCTAAAGGTTCGGTGAAGTTACTAGGAAAGCAGCCAAAGGGAAAAATTGGGAGATTCCTTTACATGTAATTTAAGCTTTCAACTAATATTTATTAGCTTCTTCAGAGTCATTTTTACAAAAAATGAACGATGAGAATTGCTATTAAGAAAACTAATATTTAAAGTCATACTAAAAAATAATGTAATAGTGAATGTTTTCAAGGTAACACCACTGGGGGGGTTGCTTTTTTTCTATCTACGGTGTTTTGAAAATCATTTTAAGATTTTACGGGCACTAGTACGATTCGAAAATAGGTTAAAAGCATAATAACATATGTCACAAATCAACGTTTACAGATAACACGAGTTTCCTAGTAGTACATGATATAAATATTCCAGTAACAGGTGCTATCAGCTTATTGTTTTATGACAGTATTTGAAGTTTTGTGCAATTTGTAGCCAATACAAGTGTTGCGTATTTGAATGCTGAAGTGAGCAATATGGTTTCTGTACGGGTCTTGCTAATGAATTTCTTTACAAACACGGTCGCTTCTTGCTGAAAAGCGTTTCCTGTTCGCCAACTGCTCTCGCATGGATGTTTCAGACCCGTGTTTCAACGATCTAAGAGAAACTGGTTCGTTTGAGAAGCGTCTTGCGATACTTGGCACGGCAGAGAATAGCAAGTCACTCCACATACAGAAGATCGAACTTTTGAATAAGATAGTTATTGATGAAAATCCGAAACTAGCTTAGAAGAATTTCGACTCAGCGGGTGTAAGAGCAATTCTTGTGGAGAACTCTCCATTGAGCACTCCTATCCCTAGACTCCTGTAGTCGAAACGAAAGGACGACATTTGAATCCTTCTTTAGTATAGATCTACTTTTATGTTAAAATGCAATAACGTCTTAATAAAAACGCCAGAAGCAAACTTATCTGCAATTCCGATTAAAATCGCTTTTATCTCGTAAACAGTGTATTTGTGGGACTATCTGTTTTTACTGACTGTTAAACTTATTTTCCATGTACTACATGCCTTAAACTCTTTAACGATGTTTCAAAACACCTGTATGTCAAAGTGGAATATACTATTTTTCCCGAAATTTTGGATTACATATATAGATGATGTTCCTGCGGTAATACCACATGATTTTGATATAGATATTTTCCTTAATTTCATTAATAATCAGCACCCATCAATAAAATTTACGTTCTAAATTGAGAATGAACACAGTTTACCATTCCTTGATTTATTAATTATGATCAAAGATAATATATTCCACTTTGACATATGTAGAAAAGACACACATAAACAATTATATACACAACTCATATTATACAAGCTATAAACAAAAGAAACAACATGGTTTTTTAATGCACCAGATTAGTGAACATACCGCTTGCGGAAGAAGAACTTAATGGTTATAAGAAAAGTGTGGTAGATAAAATTAAAAAGAAGTTAAAAATTAACAGATCATTACGAAATATAACTACACTTATTCCAGAGAAACTAGTAGAGAATTTTGGCAGATTTAACTTTAATAAATTATGCGTTAACCAGATATTAAACCTGTGTAAAAAATACAATCTTAGTCCGGTTTTTCAAAATTCTAATACTCTAAGCATTGCTTTAAGAAACAAACTAAAATTTAATGTTGAAAGTATTGACTTAAAAAGTTCTTGTCAGATCAATAACCAGTGTTTGTGATTAAGTTCGTAGGTCAAACAAAGAGGACTGGGAGATTAGATTAAAGAACATTTATATTATGTTAAGAACCATATTGCTGATAAATCCGCTTTAGCCTATCATTTTGTTAATACAGGACACACTTTTTCAATTAATGATTTAGATGCCTGGCTGGTAGTCGAGTGGCTTGCACTGCTGGCTAACGTGCGGAGTCCGGGTTCAATCTCAGCTTCTGAGTCAATGACGATAATCGGTTTTATTCCGGGGTCGTATCGTTGATTAGGAGGAGATTTGGCTCTGCGGGGCTGATAAGCTGAAATATAGAGCTTAGGCGTTACAACCCCTTAAAAAAAAAAAAAAAAAAAAGATGTAATTAAGTCTTCAAATTGTAAATCTCTAAATATATGGGAAACTATTTGCATAAAAAGACATAATAACAGCTTACTTAATACAGATTTAACACCTCTTAATTATAAATATTTGGAATTTATTGAAGATAATAGTTCTCTAAGTTTGATTTTGTAATTTAGGATATACTTATTATAAATACATATTTGGTAGTTTGACAATATACTTGTACATCTGATGATGTTAGCGTAGCTAATGAAATGTACATAGTGTGAAGATTAAAAAATGTTGTGAGACAGAAGCTTATTTGTATTTCGTGTATTAGTTAGCAAAGATCTACGTTGAAAAATCTCTTACAATTCTTAATTTTTTATGACATACACAGAGTAACATGAGTTTTTTTACTTAGATATTTGATAATCGTTAAACTTCCCTTGTACCATTTGTAACATAATGTAAGTATGGGCGAATACTGTATGTGGGCATAATTTTTGCTTCGTTATGGTTTATTGTATTGTCTGTCCGAATGGCTAATTGAATCAATTATTTTAAATTCGCACTGTAAAAAGTGCGCCACTCTTCCTGAAAGGAAATTAATGTACACCGAAGGCGCAGGGAGGAGTTCATGAAAATAGACGATGCGATCCCCTCCCATCACACTGACAGATAATTATCCTAACGACGTAATTGTCGTATCCTATAAGTTGACGATATGCATAAATGAAGGAGCACAAAGATAGGAGGGATAGGGTGGAGATATATATAGATGGAAACAGGAAGGGTGGACGCACGTCCCGTAGCGCCGGGGCTTTTACACTATATTTAATCAGCGTGAAAGGGGAAGACTGAATGACTATGATAGCTTCATTTCCATTTAAATGGGTACAATGGTTTTACCGGCGACCGCCGGCACTCCACGTTCTACGTCGCCGACGTACTGATTTAGCCGGTAGATCAACAACAGCAGCCGGTCAATTACGTCATAGGCATGCAAACGACTCGTCAGAACAGCTCATAAAATTCTTTCTTGGGTCATTTTATTAGCTGTTTACAATACTTAGGGAATAAACTACTTTGCCCGACTGAGTTTTCGAATATATTATTAACCCTCCGTTTGACACATGGGTCCAGCCAGGCCTTCTTCAATTTCAAATGTAATTTAAATATACTTCCTATTGAGCTAGTCACCTAAGGTTTCGTGACTTTTGCTAAAATTGAATTAGCTATAATTTCTGAATAAAAATAGGAGGATACCTCGCATTCGAGGATAATTAGTTAGATAGTTCTTCTTTTGCTCATGGTCCTTGTAGAATTCTTTTGCTTGGTGAACTTTTACCAAATCCGATTACGTGCTCGTGTGTGCCGGAAAAAATATTTTACAGGGTATATCTGTAAAAATGAATGAAATGACAAATTTATTTAATTCTTTAGGGCACACGAACTTTCTTTTTTTCTGTTCCTTATAGTTCCAATAAAATAATTTATAACAAGCTTGTGTATGATTTCAACTGTAATTTGTATAACATTGTAGGTTTAATTGATAATTCCATATTTGTTGAAATTAATGACATTATAAATAAAAAATTTGGATTACAT
This sequence comes from Protaetia brevitarsis, assembly GCA_004143645.1. Taxonomy (NCBI): domain Eukaryota; kingdom Metazoa; phylum Arthropoda; class Insecta; order Coleoptera; family Scarabaeidae; genus Protaetia; species Protaetia brevitarsis. The sequence continues at coordinate 268,249 of RXPK01000055.1, read as the reverse complement.
CTTACTATGTTAAATAAGTATAATATTACGCGATATGTATTTGAAACTAATATTATGGATACTGATTACAATTCTGAATATAACAATATTTCGCGGTATGTTGTTAACACAAACCTTATTCAAATAAAAACTATTCATAATTTTGAAAGACAAACAAAAGAGTCAGAAAATGGACTAAATTTTCAGGATCTAATAAATGTAAGGAGAAACCCATAGTTGCGTTTAAATTGATGCATCTTAACATATGTAGTTTGAGAAATAAAGTTGCAAATTTTGAATTATTATTATGTTCGATTGGTTTTCCAGACATAGCTTTGCCTATCGGAACATTGGCTTTTGTCTACTGAATTTTATAATTTGAATATCAATAATTATAGCATTGTAAACTTTTATTTCCGAAGTATTTTGAAAGGCAGGTGGCGTAGCAATTTTTATTAGAAATGATCTTAAAGCGGATTCAATATATTCGGTTGTAGAGGCAGATAAACAAAATTTTGAATATACTTGTGCTTCAATCACTACGGGCGTTGAAAATTATCTTGTTGTTTGTTTATATAGATCGCCAACAGGATGTTTAAAAATTTTCATTGAAAAGTTATTTAATCTTCTTGGTGAATTGATTGATGTTGGTTGACCAGTGATTGTATGTGGAGACTTCAATGAATTTCTTGGATGTTTTTGTTCACCCTGTATATTTTTTGGATTACTTTTATTTTGTTATCAAGTCTAATGCTTTAGTTAAAAGATAAATACAGTTTAAAATATCTAGCTTAAATATGCATGACATTATGCCTTTTAAATTTTGGTCTGCATTTTGAAGAATAGTGAATTACTCCTAAACGAGTTAGTTAGGTATAAGAAAACCGAATACCCAATTGTAATTAATATTAGTCTGTACCTATACAAAATATTGCCATAAAATACAGGATATTCCATTTAATTTTTCACAACTTTGGTGTGTAACTTTTCTTTGAGTCACTAGCGTTGCGAACGAAGCTTTCGCCGTCATTCACCGCAGATCCTTCGTATCATAACAGGGCTTCAAGCAGTATATTTCATTCTTTACCTGAGTGAATGAAGCGTTCTGCATGAAGCAAATTCCTCATATTGCTCACGCGTGAATATGCATTGAACCTACGAAAAGAGGGCAACGGGACTTATCTCAGTGACTAATGCATTGCGCACGCACTACCTAATATCTACCACGAATGACGTGTGAAGGCATCGTCACCTCACTATACATTCACGCCGTGAAGGGCAACTGTTGAGAATAGGCTTCACTTTATCGTTCGCTTCCACATTGCAATGATTCACGCCACAGCTAACATATATGAATGAAAGCTACGTTCATCACAACACTATGAGTCACCCTGTATAATTCAAAATAATTTTGAAATGTAGTTCTTCTGAACCTGTGTAACCTTTAACAAAAAAAATTGAAAATATGTTACCACTTTTCGTATATAAACCGACGCGAATGTGGTGGCCCACCCTGTATAATATTTAATTTACACAAATAAAATCCACTGTTCATGGAGCAAAAGAATTATGACTAAAAATGTACTTATACTAAAGAATAAGGAATTTACGAAATAGAAAAAGTAAGAAACACCTAAGAATATATATATATATAAATAATAATAGCAAGGAAAGAAATAAAAAACAACTAAAGATTACGACGTAATTAACCTACCTAACTAACACCCTATCTTTAAAATGTTGTTACGGCTCTGAATGGAATTCAATGGTCAAATTCATGTAATTCTTCATTAATTTGAAATAACCATACAAGAATGTCACCGTTCGAAATAGTCATTTCTATTAATATTGCGTTGTAAAAAATGTAATTATATAATAACAAAAAACACTTATGACTAGTCAATGAATTTGACAATTAATCCCATTCAAGCCAGCTACAAACATTGAAAGATAGGGCTACTTTAGTACTGTTTAACAAAAAGTCGCTCATATCTCAAAATATATTAAGATAGGTATAGGGAATGCTGATATAAAAGGATAGGGGATGATATTTACTTCCTAATTTCGAATTAAAGTACAGGGTGGTTCTATTTAAAAAAATGAGTTTTCTGCATTGAAAATATGTCACTTTGTTCCCTCAGTTTGAACACCCTGTATGTAGAAAGTAAAGTGTGTGTACCGTTTCTTAGGGTTATATCTACATTCATAACACAGCAAATTTGGAGTCTCTACTCTACAGTATTAAACCGAGAATTTATTTTCAAATGAGCCAATGATTAGACTAAAAAAAGAGACAAATTAAATAAACTCAAAACGGCACATTAATATATAGATATAGCTGATGTGAAAACTGACGTAATTTATGGTCGTAAGATCCAAAAAATGAGTATAAAAAAATTATTTTATCATTTCTATTTAAAATAACAAAGTTGAAATCCATTTTCCGGTCCAACGAAAGTGATATTTGGTTAAAGTATTCACAATTTATAGTTCCAATCGAACAGATAATGGTGCCTAATTCAATATAATGTAAAATAATAGAACATCATAATTTTTAATGACCAATAACTGGAATACCTGTATGCTGGGACTTAACAACAAGTGTGTACAAAAATAATAATACATCTACTTATTGTTTATGTTGTTATCCTACGTATTCTATTATCTGGCACCCCGGGTTTTTCGCTTGAAATTTAAATGTGTTATATTTTATTTATTCCCAAATCAGCTTGGCAAAACAACTGTTAGAGTTTCAACACTATTCTTATATGTAAATTTTGTTAAGAATTTTTGAATTTAATTGTTGTATCATTTTATTGGTCAGTTGTGTATAGTAAATTTCATTTATTTGTACATTTTGCGTACATCCAGTATTGTATAGTTTTATTTGCTAGTTTTTCCTTAGCGTTGCGCTGTGCGTTGAAACGCACGAGTTTGTCAAATTTCAAAATTATAGCGATGGTTAACCTAGAGGCTCCAGGAGTTATCAGATAGACGAGCCGCGTTTAGATGTGTTTTGTTGTTTGGTTACCGTTAATGGTAATCACTTTCAGTTTAAAGATGTAGTTCGTTGTTTGTATTTAAAATCGTCTATCTTGTAATTCTTTTGTTAAATTGTATTGGATAGGTGTGCACATACATGTAAGGCTTTTTAATAATATTCGTTTTAGAAGTAATCGCGTTTAGAGTTTAAATTTTCCGGTTTTTTTAGTATCATAATTAATTATTTATCACCTCGGTGGTAGGTGAAGTGAACTGTGAGCTTGTTTTAAATTTCATTTTTGATTTGCTTGTTTCTTTACGTCATTGATTTAATTTGTAGTTTGCTTTGAATTTTAAAACCACGTGGATTTTTGTGTATTGAAAATTCCTTCTTAGAACGAATTCACCATTTTTGTTTGCTGAAGGATTTGAATTGTCCTTTCTTAATTGTAGAATCTTATGCAGGTTTGTTTTTTTTCAGAATCATGCTTCGTAATTTTGTTTTTTTTTTATTTGTAAATTCATGCAGTTTTTCAACATATATTTTTGTCGCCCAACGTGCGAGGCACGATATTATTGCATTATCCCTTTTAATTGTAAATTCTCATGCAGTTTTGAGCATAAATTTATGGCAATCCCAATGTGCGGCACGATATGATTGTAATTGTAATTAGTGAAGATTAGATCCCGTTTGGAATTTGGTGAGAATTTCTCGTTGCGTTGACAAGACTGATACCGTGTGCGTTTTAAAAAACTTTTTATGTACAACCGCTGCGAGAATGAAGATGGACAGGACCACGAGGATCAGGAAGTCGACGTTCTTGGAGACCAGAGTTGAGGAACCAAGGAACTCATGGCCAGGAAGGAGTCGGTTGTGGCAGGACAAAAGGGAAGGATGACGAAAAGAAATTGTGGCAGGACAAAAGGGAAGGATGGACGAAAAGAATTTCAGAGAGTGGAGGAAGCAGGACTAACAATAAGGAAAGTATTAATAGTATGTATGAGATGATGGCAATTGATGAAACAAATGATACAGAATTATGACAGAAGTATTGAGAAAATGGATGGATGTTTGAAAAAGATTACCGTGTTGTTGATAAAGAAAAGAAAGAGATTCAGACGGAAGGGGATAAAATCAATCGGGGTTCAGATACATCTAATAAGAGAAAGTTGATGATAATGCTGTTAATTGAGTAAAGAAAGGGAAGATAAAGTTATGAAATTGATTTAGATAAAGAAAGGGAAGTTGAAGGTGTTGATGATTTAGATAAAGAAAGGAAGATAAAGTTGATGAAAATGTTGATGGTTTGAATAAAGAAAGGAAGAGAAAGTGTGTTGATATTAGATAGAGAAAAGGATGAATAAGTTAATAGTTTAGGTAGAGAGAGGAAAATGTTGATGGATAGATTTAAGTAGAGAAAAGGAGAATGAAAATGTTGTTGATGATGAAAATGTTGATGATGAAAAGGATGATGAAAAATGAAATATTGTGATGATAGTTTTAAGTTTGAAATACAAGGTTGCGAAAAGTTAGAGGTGATGATATATACAAGGTAGCGAAAAAGTGTTGAGATGTTGGATCCGAAGAGGATATCGAGGTAGAGGTTTTGGTGAGTTAGAGGTAGAGAGGAAAGAAAGTCAACAATTCCCAAGAGAATTCCAGAAATAATCAACAATTCCAAACAAGAATTCCCAGAAGTAATCAACAATTCCCAAAGAGATTCTTCAGAAGTAGTCAGCAATTCCCAAGGAGAATCCCAGAAGTTATCAATTCCCACATCGAATCCCCAAATGTCGAAAATCAAAGTAAAAATCAATCATGATGAGAAGAATGAGTTGAAATCAATTCTATGTGAAGTTGAAGCGGAAAGTCGAGGAAATTTTCAACCAGCATGTTATCCTTACAAAATAAGTGCCCATTATTGTCGATGATGATGAACACTCTCTTCAGATCAAGTCAAACCCTGTCAAATTTAAAAATCCCGTTCCTGAAGCCATGTTGGAGCCCAATTTAAAAGAATGTTTCTGTTTTTCGAGTTATCCTTCTGGAGTTACAAGCGAGAGGTACATCCATGGGAGTAGAGAGTTCTTCATGATGCAGACCCACCACTGCCACAACCGACTGCCACAATCGTCTGCCATACGACTGCTATGCTGATTGCTGTTCGGAAACTGGATCAACCGGATGGTATGTTGGACACTCCACCACGACCCCGGGTAGTTTCATCCCCGAAGTGACGTTTCACCCCTGTGTGCGGAGATACGGTATTGTTCGTTTGGTGCGGGAAACTTTAGAATATTAATTTTTCGTGTGCGTACAATTTTTAAGGAGAAACACTCTATTTTCTTTGAAACTTTCGTTTTCTCCTCAACAATTGGGAGATGTGCTATAGTCTGGCACCCCGGGTTTCGGAAATTTAAATGTGTATTTTTATTTATTCCAAATCAGCCTTGTCAAAACAATGTTAGAGTTTCCACTATTCTTATTATTGTAAATTTTGTTAAGAATTTTGATTTAATTGTTTGTATCATTTTATTTGGTCAGTTGTGTATAGTAAATTTCATTTATTTGTACATTTTGCGTGTACCAGTATTGTATAGTTTATTTGCTAGTTTTTTCTTTGCGCTGTGCGTTCATCGCACGCAGATTGTAAATTTCATATATATGAGAATGTTACCTAGAGGCCCAAGGAGTTATCAGATAGACGAGCCCGTGTTTAGTCGTGTTTTGTTGTTTTTGGTTACCGTTTCTGGTAATCCACTTTCAGTTTAAGATGTAGTTCGTTGTTTGTATTTAAAATCGTAAAATCTTGTAATTCTTTTGTTAAATTGTATTGGATAGGTGTGCACATACATGTAAGGCTTTTTAATAATATTCGTTTTAGAAGTAATCGCGTTTAGAGTTTAAATTTTCCGTTTTTTTTTTTTAGTAGTCATAATTAATTTTATTTTATCACCTCGGGGTAGGTGAAGTGAAGCTGTGAGCTTGTTTTAAATTTCATTTTTGATTTTGCTTGTTTCTTTACGTCATTTGATTTAATTTGTAGTTTGCTTTGAATTTTTAAAACCACGTGGATTTTTTGTGGTATTGAAATTCCTTCTAGAACGAATTCACCATTTTTGTTTGCTGAAGGATTTGAATTGTCCTTTCTTAATTGTAGAATCTTATGCAGGTTTGTTTTATGCCAGAATCTTATATTCACGGTTTTTATTTATCCTGTAAATTGTTTTAAATGTTTTTTTTTCTTTTTTTTAATTAAATTAAATGAATTGTAAATATCACCTTAAATAGTTCTTTTATTTTTAATCTGCCATTTCAATTTTTGGGATTTTAAAGAAAGAAAATTTTGCAAAGCCACTATTATTTTTAAAAAATTTACTCTGAGATTTAAGAATCTCTGGCGCCCTTTTAAATTCATTTTTGCTGAGCTAGTTAAATTAATTTTGTCATTTTTAATTTCTCTTTACTTATATGCTTGGACCATCAGTTCACAGCAGTATGTACCATAACACTAAATATTCTTTGCAATAACATTATTTTTATCTTAAATTACTTATATGCAGACATTTGTGCCAAGGAAATTAAGGTTTCTAACTTTTCTAAGAGATGAAAAACTGATGCCACTGTTTGAGTAAAACTTCAAAAAAAAATGGTTGTGCCTATTGCTATCCTAAAGAAGTGTTTACAAATAGAAACCGTGTAGTTCTTTTTGTGTTAATTGCAAACATTGGCTGACATTGACTATTTTTCACTGTGACCGGTAAACCTTGCCCGCCACTGTGCATAAATACGTAAAATACTTACTCGCCTCTGTAACCTTCCGGGTACGGAACGATATTGCCGTGGGGATTCGGCCTCGGCGAATTGCCGATCCAGAAGAAGGCGTCGTCAGCCTTGCCATCGTACGAGAACTTCTTAATGAAGAGGGTGCTGTCGTCGACCGCGTACACCGTTCCTTTGACGTTATGGGCGTACATCTCGAAGCGCCCTATCCTGGTGCCGTAATAGGGTTCCGGATGTTTCCTGCACAGCGCTGCGAACAAACGAGAACCGTGAGCGAGTAGTAGTACTGCGTCTGCTTCGCATCTGGGACGTGTAGGATTTTGTGCCGTTAATAGAATGCGAAACCGAGATGGAGATTGTCACAGCATCGTTTTGTGTTAGTGTGACACACTAACGATCTAGGAATATGATGCTAGGGTTGTTGAAACTTGGAAAATAAAGGAGAAAGGTTCACGGATCTTTCACGAAATACTTGGGTAATAATGTAGCGAGAAGAGACTAACATAGTTCTAAGGCGTTCGCGGAAAAATCGTGTTCGTTAGGAAACTAGCTCATAATGTAGGTTAAAGCTAGTTTTCTAGTTCTAGTTTTCATAAAAGTAATGCATATAAAGAATTCTATTGGAAAATAATGATGCGATTTGTTTTGCCTGTAAATTTTTAAAATTCGTAGGAAATTAAAAAATCAAAAAGTAAAACGAGAATGCTTAGCTTAGTCCAGCGAAATAACGAGTTAGACAAACTAAAGTTTGAGGTATTCTAAGAAAGTCTGAACAGAAAATGAGGACGTATGTTGTATACTGTATAGGCTATCTCACCGAACACTGGATCTTTCTTTTGTTATGAGAGCTTTTTGCACTTCTATTTAATTTTATTTCATCTGCTTTTTGCAATCCTATTTAATTTCTCATTTTTTTCTTACTCATTAAATTATATCGGCCATACCAGTATCTCAGTACACTATACTACAGACCTGTACAGGTGTCTGGCTGATTGATCAGGGCAATTCTATAGGTTCATTTGTACTGAATTGAAAAGCCTTTTGTCATTTATTATAGTAAAATAAGATAAGAAATAAAAAACCTTATAGGATGGTTTTCTGTTATCCTCGATTACCGCGCAAATCAATATAAACTTAAGTAACATACAACAATGTTGCCACATGTAGGTTTTTTTCAAATTAATCCTGTGTACACAAGAGGCAAAGTACAATATTAGAATATTAAGATTTTCGATTAAGATATATACAAAGAACAGGGCTATATAAGCATAATTCTTCCATCAATTTATATATGTATTGTAATGCTACAGAGTAGTATACAGCCCGGTATAAAAAACAAAAAAGAATTAAATATAAATTATTTAATTTCAAATCTTAAACATCTTAATGTCATATATACTCATTACTTTTTAGTCATAAGTGAGTAAATAGCTAGTTAGGCGAGGGGGGAATGGTTCACGGCAACGGTCTTCATTCACCCTGCTCCGGTTTTAAGCAGAGAGGACGAACTTATAGCCGCCACTAACCATCTCGTTTTGAGCGAACCCTGACAAGATGGCTTTCCCCTATCCACCACCTCGGGGACGCGCCTGGTAGGTACTCCCAACCCCCAGGAACCACAGCGATGGTACAACCTCTAGATGTATTTGGTTATAGATCGTGGAAAAAATTTGTTAGAACTTTTTCTGATACCGTGATTCTTACGAACTATGATTTGAACTTGCATCAAAAAAATAATATTATTGAAGTTTTCTTCTCCAAGATCTTTCGACGTGTCAAGTACTTATGGTATAGAGTGGATACATGAACGAAAAACCTGGCCCCTTTAAAAATCCTGTAGGGCTTTGTTTTACCAAAGATGTACAATATGCACCCTTGTGTAATATTTGTAATAAACCTGCTATTGTGCGCTGTTCGTGGTGTAAGCAAAATCTGTGCTTAATTATTTATTATTACAACATTTTAAATTTATTATACACCATCGTTTTCTACACAAATACGACCTATTTTTGGTGAATAACAAAAATGGGGGGTATAGTGGATTTGGTCCCTAGTGATTAATTTATTGCGAAGATAGATGGCGTCATCTTTGGGATCATGTAATATGCTGCAAATTATGTTAAAAAATCTTTTAATATTTGTGATAATTTCGGAGATATTAATAACAATTGAAAAATTGCTTAATTTCTAAGAGGGGTGGGGCTCAAAATCCGGCAATTGGGCCGCTAAAAGAATACGTACTTCTTATTTTAAGGTGCTCTCTTAGTCTGTGAAGTTTCATCAAAATTGGAATTTGTCACTTGCCGGTGTTCCCTTGTCAGCATTGTCCTGAGCCGCCACTGACGAATGGTACGAATCTCTAGTATTTATAATATACAGGATGTTTTTTTTATCTTGAGACAACGGAATATCTCTAAAACACTGCATCAAATCAAAAGAAGATCTTAATAAGATTTGTTGTAATGTAGGAGGCTCACTGAAATGGGCCGAAACCAATCCCCCACCTCACTCCCCCCAGAGTGGGATGGGGAACAACTTTGAAATCTTAAATGGGAAGCCCCATTTTGTATTGCAGATTCGGATTCTACGCCATCAACTATGTAGTTTTTGTTTGAAACTTTTTTTTCGATTCGTAACAGATTGCGCGGTAATCGCAAAAAACAAAAAATACACAAAAAAGAGAAATGATTTTGTTTTTTGATAAAGTAAAGTTCTTCGTTGTTGAATGGCTTTTTGAAATGTTAGTTTATGTTAAAATAAAAAAAACACAAAATAATGTTTGCTTGCTTCTCTTTTTTGTGTATTTTTTCTAGATGTTCACAATCATGTTTTTTGCGATTACAGCGCAAAATAAAACACTGCCTCTTTACTTTAGCACGGTAATACCTTAAATTGAAATACTACACTAAAATTGAAATAAGCATGAAGCTTCTTACAAAGGAAATGGCGGAAACAACTAGTAAAGGTGTTGTCGTAATGAACACGTTAAACGAATGAGAATGCTTATATTTAAAGTATTAATAGTAAGTTAATTCTAAGTAATTGGTAGAAATACTTTCTTCTGAAAAATGAACCTCATTCTAGTATTAATTGAAAGTTTTATACTACATCATGACTTATGTAAGAGCATGGAAAAGAAATGTTTCATTTTATATTTTTGAGCAACTGAAGTAACTGCTGAATCTAAAGTATAAACGCGACTGCATTTGTAATAAAAAGTTAATAAAAAGCAACAGATATTTACAGAGAAAATCTCCACCATCTGAAACAGCACCCTATATGAACACGCCATTTCGTAAAGTCTGAGAGATTACAGCTAAGCCATGAAGATAATAGAGAGATATAACTGGGAGTTGCGGATTTGTTTTCAAAGGGAATAAAGTGGTAGGAAAAGTAAATGGTATGAGGAGCCTTACGTATATACGCCCAACTCTTTTTGAAGTAATTTTTAGCTCTAATATTTTGTAAAATTCTGCTTGTTTGTATAGTTATAACTCATTATAATTTAAATCCTATTGATTTTTAAAACACTTGATTGATGTAATTTTATTTCATTTTATGCATGGGTAGCAAATACAATTTATATAGCAGCAAAATAATCAAAGGTTTGAATTTCAGTGGGTTAGTACTGTTTGCATTAGGGCGTTAAAAATGTTGCTATTTATTTATTGAGTAAAAGTAAAGGTGTATTAAATTTAACTTTAATGTTTCCCGTTTTCCAAGATGGACGTAATAGCTCATGTGAGTTAATGTAATGTAGGAGTTTTTCTAGGTCTTTTCTTGTGATACAAAAATGTATTGTTGAAATATCTTGGTTTCCCTTCCTTGGATCTTAAGACTTCTTCAGTCCAACGTGGGTGTTGGCAAAATAGAATAGCAACACGCATAAATAAATAAATAGTAAGCGTAACAATCAATTTGTTGTATTTTATGAAATGAAAAATATGAATAAATAAATGTTAGTTTATATTTGATGTGCTATAATTTCATTGAAAACGTTTTTTCTTCTTACTTTTTAGACATATCTGATTTTTTTTATGTCAGTATTGTGATTATATTTGCTAAGTACTACCTCGTATCTTATTTTTCTCCATAAAATTGTTGTCTGTACCAGAGGCGGTTGTTACGACAATTTAGTGGTTTATATTCACCTAGCGACCTCTCTGATATTGTGAGTGAATATTGTGATTAGTGACCTTCTACTTGCTAGGGGGCACGGGACACTTGTGGGAGCACCAAAATACCTGTCAAATTGGCTTTCCAGGCGCTTCTTAACGAATAGACAAATAAGTAACGACAGGTAATTATCACATATCGTTGTAAAAACACACTAAACGTGCAATAAAAGAGTGTTTTAAAACAATACAAGCGTAACTCTTTATTTAAATACTAAATAATGCTATTTTTTATCAATTTTGAGACTCTCAGATCACAGGTACGTACTTACTTACCTGGTACTTTAGGTAAATAAATGAGGTTAAAGAAACGTCAAAAATATTCGGTAAAATATGAAAATCAGAGTCATTTATCCGTAAATGGCCAAATTAAGTTTGGTGTAAGAAAATTATAATATTTAAATACCCGTGTTATTGATATAATTATATGAAAATTCCTATAATAAATAGATCATCTTAGTGTCAATTTTTAAGACAACCTTAACCCCAAAATTAACGAATCGTGAAAAAAAATTACAAAAATCTAATTTAAAATTTAAAATTGAATTCAAACTAATTAATGATTTTCTCTTTTAATAATAATAAATAAAAAAAAAAACTTAGGTGGTTATAAACACTCGTTTCAGTTGTGCTTTCACAGCTTTCATCCCTGCATATATTGTGATAGGTATTTTAAATGCATCAGTTAAATGGTATAAAATTTCATTAAACATTTTTGTGTTGCATCAACAGTAAAATGTTAACAATTTTTGTAATGTTAATTGAAAGTATACGACGCATTGCTTGTATTTAGAACGAAAGCAGTGTTAAATTAACTTAATTAACTGAGAAACTGTTAACTGAAACAGTGTTTTCTCTCTGTGTGCGCATTTTCACTAATAATTCAATTTTCTCCGTACTCATGCAACTCCCAAGTAAAGACGTTTGTTTTAAAGATTTCCAACACTTTTTAAGATAATGAATTGTACCATTTTGTACATTTGCATGCATATCAAAAAATAGAAAGAAAATTGCCCTAACGTTTTTGAAGGAGCATTTCGTTGAAGGAAAACATTTCCAGACGGCACTCGATCCGTCGTCGATCTAAATGTTAGAGCTTTGCGTCAGGCCGTCTTTGTATAGCGTAATCCCCAAAAAGAGATTGACAGATAACTTTGAAGTGCAAACAAGCTCCTCTGTATTCCTTTTATTTCCACCCCATCTGAAAGAGGCCTCGTATCGCGCTGCGTCTTTAGACGATTCCCGTTCCGTCGTGTATTTTCCGGTTATTCTCCGTGATGATGCTCTTAGGGAAAATCTGCTCCCTGTTGCTGCATAAAAAGGTACAATTCTTAGCTAAAGTCGATTTTTTTTTAACGTAGTTTCTTTTCTATTCACTATTTTCACTTTTTTTTTTTGATTTTATTTACAACATAATTGTTGGTATAATAAAATACAGCATGTCAAAAAGGTAACGAAATCCGCCTATAGCTTAGGAAATCATCAATTACATGGAAAAAGTTGAGTAATTTATTTGCTATTAATTGCTATAACCACAATTTTTTTTAATATCATTTGTATACAAAGTGTAGTGCCCTAGTAAAAAATCACAAAGGAACAAATAAATACCAAAATAAGAAACAATGAACAAATAAAATAAAGTCAAAACGTTAATGAATAGAAAAAAAAATAATTAATACATTACCTATAGATTAAAAATGTATTTTAGTAACACTCTTTCATCAAAAAAATGCCCAAATTGGCAACCATTTTCCATTAAACAATATCGAAGTCTTAAGCTGTGTATCACATTCTTCAAAATTGCATTGGAAATATTAAATATTTTAGTTGAAATTGTTGCTGTTAGCTCTTCTTATTTTTTTATATGGTTAATTTTCAATTTGTTAACGTTTTATTTTTTATAATATAAATAACATCATGACTTGCTAGAAAATAAATTTAAAATATAAATAAAAATAACAATAAATAACAAAAATAAACATGAAATAAACAGTTTTGGTGCCGGCGATTGAAGTTGTTTACGCTGTAAAAAACGACGGCAATTAAACTAATAAATTCCTGCTTTAAATATATTGACGGCCAATAAACTATTGCTTCCGTGTCTTAATAATGGTTAGTAATAAACTATAAGTTTGTGAGTATATACAATTGCGTTGCGTGTGACCTTGAATTCTCGAAATGGTAATTAAAAGTGAAACTCGTGATACAAGTTGACGTCAATGAAAGAATGGATAGTACGTGAGATCAGTCGTGGGCCGACGCTCTAACGTAACAAATGTAAAATTAAAGTCATACGAGGTACAGCCGAAGGCCGGCGCTCAAGTGTAACGAAAGGGAAACGGAAATTATGCGAGCTGCAGCCGTAGGTAAAGACTCCAACATAACAAACGGAAGTTGCACGAGGTACAGTCATAAATCGACGTTCAAATGCAACGAGAAACGGAAATTACGCGAGATGCAGCCTTAGGCCAACGCTTCAATGTAACAAATAGAAGTCATAGGAGGTACACCCGTAAACCGACGCTCAAGTGTAGCGAATGAGAAACAGAAATTATATAAGATCAGCTGTGGGTCGCGTTCAAACAAAACAAAAGGAAAACCGAAATCACACGAGGTATAATCGTAGACCGACGCTCAAGTACAACGAACGAGAAATGGTAATTTCGTAAGATCAGTTGTGGGCTGACGCTCTAACGTAACGAAGGAAAAGCGAAAATCACACAAGGTACAGCCGCAGGCCGACGCTTAAATGTAACAACAGAGAAATGGAAATTGCGCCAGGTGCAACCGTAGGCCATTGCTCCAACATGACAACCGGAAAACGGAAGTTACACGAGATTCGGCCGTAGGCCGGCACTCAAGTGTAACGAAAGAGAAATGGAAATTACGCGAGATGCAGCCATAGGCCGATGCTCCAACGTAACAAACGGCAAACGGTCACACAGGGTACAGGTCGTCAGTCGACGCTTTAGTATCAAGAAATGGGAAGCGGAGGTTTAGCCGTAATCCAGCGCTCCAGTGTAAAAGCGGAGAGCAAGGATGTGGAATCTCTTTCAGTTGGGCGGTTATAAAAGCTATAAAAGCTATACCTAACCCTAATGGGAGTCAGAGTTTGCGTAAATTATGTATATCTACTGGACATCATATACCAAAATATTATAGAAATATTGGTAAAATGTTAGTAAATACTAACAATACAATTTGTTCTTTGAATTCTGCAGAGGAAAAAGAAAGCACAAAAAAACGCTGCAGAATTACAGTATTCTTTAATGTATACAAAATAATGTATTTTGTACTAATGTAAGTATTACTTTCAATAGAGCATTATAAAATAGGTTCTGTATAACTTTATTTTAGACGAAATAATTTGCTCATATGTATATATTCCCATAGAGAAGTTAACAAGAACTACTCAAGTAGTATATAATATGTTTTAGAAATATTTGGTGCTCCTTTTTCTCAATAATTTGTGGTAAGTACCTGTCTGTTATTAAAGTAAAAAATTGGGAGTAAATATATAAATAGAGTTTCAGAGAAAGGATGAAAAATGCAGGTCTGTTGTAATTACGAAAAAAAAAAGAACTTTAATAATCGCTTGTAACAACTTCTTCGGCAATTTGTTATCGAAATTTCTTTTAAGACGCGACGTTATGCTTTCCATACTGCTAGCATCTTCATAACAAACATTCAGGCGTAAGAAGAAGCTGCCAGATTTAAGGACTGTTTGTTAAATTTATATAAAGCTTACCCTAAATAAGTGAAAATCATTGTTAAATTGTTCAAAAGACGTATATAAAGTGGGAAAAAAATATAGTTAAATTCTTACATAAGTGTAAATTAAAATTTTACACTTATGTAATTTAAAGTAAAGTAATTTAAGTAATTTAAAATAAATTGATGTAGCTCTTAATATCAAGTGGTTTAGAATTTAAAATTTATTTAATTTAGCTTTAAAACAATCTGATGGTGTAAAATAAAAGGAATGTTAATTTGAATAAAAAATATATTTGATCTAAATACATTTTGTTTCTGTCCTGTACTTAAATATAAAGTACATTTCCCGTGGGGTGGCACCTATCGGGCGCGTTCCCGGGTGGCGCATAGGGAGGCCCAGCGCACCTTACTTGATTCTTTAATCCTGAACAGATGCCCTGAGTTGAGCGGTTTAAAGCCTACACACACCATGACCCAGAAGACCTGAGCGGTCTAAACACCCCGCAATAATGGTGGGAAGTGGGACTGGATGGTGCCTAAGCGACTAAACTCGCAACATGGCCTAGGTGAAAGCCGGTCCGCGGACCAGCCTCCCGGCCCAACTGTGGTGTCGTGGCTTAGGGCTTGCACCGGGTTTTACGATGCCAGCTTCTGTTTCCACTGAGTGAAACGGGTTGTCTGTTAACCATGCTCCTTCTGCTGATTTGTTGACATGTCTCACAGGCGGACGGGTGGGGGCCTTGGCTTCACCGTCCGGACAAGAGGAGACACCTCAAGAAAAACCTAAATCTAAGGTGGAGGGGGCAAGCGAGGGATGCGTGGCTCAATAGATGATCATTTTATTGGTACCCATCTGGGGGCACAGCGGCACCCCCTTGTATACACGCCTTGTGCCTATAATGGGAGCTCTGTAGGCATGACGAAATACTCTTTCCGTACTCGTGGGATTATTATGGAACCAAACAGAGAAAATAAACCTTAACATGGAGTCTGAAGAGAATCCACAACGCATGGAGACTGAAGAACTCAGAAACTTAGACAAACAGAACTTGCACAGCGGTCTGACAGTGAGACTGCTGAGAAGAAGGACCAGACACCCGGGAGAGAAGAGTTCTCTCGGGGGCGCAAAGGAAGAAACTGAGAAAGATGAGGGAGCAGGGTATTGACACCAGCAATATAAGGCTCCCCCTTCCACAGGAAAAACCAAAGAGTACGCCTGAATCGACAGGGGCCGTTAAGCGAACTGTGTCGACCAGGGGTACTCCTGAGGAAAAGGCGACCAAACGGACAAAACTTGCGCCCGGGGTCGCGAATTACAAGGCTGCCCTCAAGGGGATTAAAGCATCCATTATCCCAAAGGATTACCCAGCCAGCGTGGTGACTGGGGAATCCGTGGGAGCCATCAGAGAGGCCCTGATGGGCATCATAGATAGGGCGGACAGGGCCGCCCGAGGTTTGAATCCTACCGCCTCATGGACGACTACTATGGGGTAATATGTGCGGAGGAGGACTCGTTCAACACAACGAGAGAAACTATCTCGCACAAGAAACAAATTGGAAGCTGATCAGAAGTGATGAGCTTCAAAGCAACAGCGGAGTGCTGGCATTCCTACCAGAGACTACGAAAGAGGATCTGACAGTGGTTTGAAGCGACTCGAAAGACAGAATCCGGAGCTCAGGGTCGACCCGTTGGGCCAACCCTCGCCTCCAAGTCTTCCGACAAAGGACTGCACGTGAGTCTTCGGATGACAAGGATTCTGAGGAAACGTTGGTGAAGGCTGGTTGGAGATATCTTATTACACGTGGATCAGAGGGCCAGTTTTGTGACCCTTGAGAAAAATAAACCTAGTACGCAGGAAGAGGGAACAAGTCAGAGGAACCTCAGACGTCGACATCTGGAATTAAAATGGCGCTGAAGATTTTGGCAAATCAATCGTTCAGCACAAAAGACAGCCACGGCGGCACTCTGTCAAAGAGTGCTGGCTGAAGACGTTGACATCATACTAATCCAGGAACCCTGGATTACCAAAGGTAAAGGGGAGATTACAGATTAGGGGAAGGGAGCTGATAGTGGGCGCACCCAACACTAAAATCAGAACTTGTATCTTTTCAGATCTGATCTGGACGTGATGCCAATCATGGAACTGTGTACCGGAGACATGACGGTATTCAGACTTAAAAGTGACAATAGATGGAGAGGTACTAGAGACGATCATTGCGTCTCTGTACCTAACCCATCGACTCACCAGAAGGACTACCAGGAATCTAATATGGAGACCCTAGTGGCGTTTACCAGCAAATAATAAGCTGGAGCTAATTGTTGGAGCTGATACCAATGCTCATCATGTACATGGGGTAGCAGGGACAATAAATCAAGAGGTAAGTCTCTATTTGAACTATTTGTGTAGTACTGAACTGACTGTCTGAACCGTGGCGACAAACCGACGCCGACGTTTAGGACATCGAGGGGGGAGTCCACTGATTGATATAACTCTCTGCACTCTAAGGGTGCGGGAAAACATCAGGAATTGGCACGTATCGAACGAACCATCTCTGTCTGATAAGCGTACATATCCTATGAAATTTCTAATTATGCAACGGAGCTAAAAACGTACAGGAGATCCCAGAAGGACGAACTGGGAGTCCTACAGGGGAGATCTCTCTGCAGCAGCCCGTAACTATCCTGTAAGGATCAGGAATAATGAGGAAACTAGAGTTGGCCCTTGTATGGTTGCACTAGGGACCATTCTCATCGTGCTAATGAAAATAACTGTCCACTAAGGGAGCGTCGCTCGCCCAAGACAGGCTGCTTGGTGAGTAAAGAGTTGAAACACTCTCAGAAGAGAAAAACACGCCATTATTAACAGGGCAAAAAAAAACGGGAAACTGGGAAGCGTATAAGGCTAAACTAGGTACCTATAACAAAAGAATTAAAGAATCAAAGAAGAAGGCCTGGAGAATTTCTGTGAGGACATAGAAGGTGTCCCTGACATGGTCAGAATTCACAGGATTCTGAAGAAGGACTCTTCTAACCACGCTGAGGTCCATTCAGCTGCCGATGGGAGTTTACAACCACTGCGGAGGAGACTCTTGAGTACCTTCTCAGCGTGCACTTTCCCGGCTCGGACAGGGTGGACTTCGGAAAAAAACAGACCATCAGACGCAGTGGAGGAGGGCGTCTATGGAAGATTGGAGGAAATCAAACGATATTTCAAACCTCATCTTGTTCGTTGGATAGTTGAGCGTTTGAACCGTATAAATCACCCGGGACCAGATGGCGATGTTCCCAAAATTGCTACAGGAGCAATTGGAGACATCATGGGGCCCCTCTTGGAGATATTTAGAGCTAGCCATGCGATGGGTTATATTCCCCAAGGCTTGGAGAAGATACTAGGGTGTGTTCATCCGAAACCTGAAGAACACATACTATCATCCGAAATCATTCAGACCAATTAGTCTCACATCTTTTATGCTGAAGACTATGGAAAAAATTATACACCTAACATTACAGAAGGAGCATCTTGCGAGATATCCTCTGCTCCTCTGCAATGGCATACCAAAGGGGCAAATCTGGAGAGGCTGCCTGCATAGTTTGGTGGAAGGACTTCGAAAAAGAGCCTACATCAAAAAGGAAAGTGGTCCCTTGCAAGTTATTTTAGACATCGAGGGCGCCTTTAATAACACATCAACGCCCTCGATCACAAATGGAACGGAACATTGGACCCAAACGACTAGCAGAGGGTTGACTGCAATGCTAAGAGCAGAGTGGTCTATGCCAATATGCTAGATAAAAAACTCGCCATGAGGACAACCAGAGGGTGTCCTCAATGGGGAGTACTGTCACCACTGCTGTGGAGCTTGGTCGTGGATGATCTCGTCAGATCATTAAACGACAAAGGAATATGGACGCACGGGTACGCTGATAACATTGTCATCGTAGCTAGGGGGAAAAGTTCCCAGGCGTGGTGGCGGGCATCATGCGTAATGCCACTGCGAATGGTGGAGGAATGGTGCCTTTCACAAGGACTCTCAGTTAATCCACAAAAAACAAAGTTGGTTGCCTTTATCAACATGAGAAACTAATGACCTAGGCAGCATTAGACTGTTTGGGCAGGAGTTACAATTAACCAAGGAAGTAAAGTATTGGGTGTTACCCTTGATGCAAAACTGAGCCTGTTAGTTAAACACAACGACCAGGGCCACGCAACTATTCTGGCGCTGCAGGAGAGTTGCTGGCAAACCTGGGAATTAAAACCGAATTTGAATCCATTGGCATATATATTGCCGTGATAAGACAAGCGATAACATACGGGGCAGTAGTCTGGTGGAGGAGGACAGAAGTGTCCTCCGCAGCGAACTGCTGACGCGCTTCCAGAGGACAGGCGTTGCTGGGTATCACTGGTGCAACATAAACAGTACAGGGACCGCCTTTTGGAGACCATTGTGGGCCTCCCCCCTGGAACTCTATGTGAGGGCGGAGGCAATGAATGCGATCCTTAGACTGAAGCCAACAACCTGTGGCATCCCAACTTCAGGGTGGGAGGACAACAGTTATACTTACGGGCACGTTGCTGGACCGCCATTGCCTACAAATGCCACGGACAGCATAGCACCCGAAATTATCTTCATTGAAAGGGTGAAAAATCTCCATACGGCAAACAGAGACTAGGCGCGTAGTGAAGATCACTGCTAACGAAAACTGGTACACGGATGGATCCAAATCCAGCCAGGGGACAGGAAGCCGGTATTTGCGGGGCCAGTCGTAATCAAAGGATATCATAAGCCTGGGAAACATACAACGGTCCTTCCAGGCAGAGGTATTCGCCCTTGGCAGCCTGTGCAGAAATGTATTGCAAAGGGGGCTGCATGAGGAGGAAAATTGACATAATGACTGACAGCCAGGCTGTCATTAAGGCAGTTTCAAACCCTGTAACTAGGTCAAAACTAGTTAGGGACTGCAAACAATCCCTCAATGCACTGGCACGAGACAACAGGGTGTCTCTAATTTGGGTGCCGGGACATGAGGATATAAAGGGCAATGTAATAGCCGACGAACTAGCCAAGGAGGGCTCTAAGAGACACTTCATGGGTCCAGAGCCCGTATGTGGGATTACTAAGGATTCCGCAAGAAGGGAGATCTGGACCTGGTTAGATAAAGAAAGTACAAAGAAATGGAGGTCGACTGAAGGTCAACTCCATACCAAAACGCTGATAGGGGATGGGGATGGTAGTTTCTCTGATAACCTACTCAACCGCAGTAAGAAAGAAGTTAAAACCATTACTGGGTTGGTAACTGGACACTGCCCTCTGAAAAAGCATCTATACAACACAGGGCGTGTAAGCGAACCGTGGTATAGAAGATGCGAGCTACAAGAGGAAACGAGTTCACATGTAATCTGCACATGTGGAGGAAACTGAAGGTACTCAGGCAGAAATATTTCGGCAGAGATCTATTGGACCCTCGAAAGTCCTTCAAGTTTCCACTGGGCAAGATACTGGGTTTAACACCAAGCTGCTCGAGTGGAAATAAGAGAATCAATAGGGATGGTACAATGAGCACCAAGCTCAAGTGCCCGGACATCAAGTGCCCACCCTAACCTGAATGAATGAATGAATGAATAAGTACATTTGATTTTAATATATTTAATTTCACCGACTATTGGTTACGGCATGTCGAAACATTGTAATTTAAACAAAATTAATAATCTAAACCAATTTAGTGCTCTAATTCTGACCATTTGTCCTTAATTTAATATTACAATTGCTGAGTATCAACTACATGAGCTCGAATTAATTCCTTAAATTAAAAAAAAAATAACCTGTCAATATTTTAAAACTGTTTATAATTTAAGAGGCATTTCGAAGTAACTCTAAAAAAAGTATCTCTGTCGTTAGGGGTAAGGAATATTCTGCGACTGCCATGATTGCGATAATATATTTACTACTGCCGTCGCGCCAAGGGGAAAAACAGCGACGATACGGGGTTCTCTCCCCTAGAATTCAATATATTATACGGATTTTTATTGGCTTGTATTGGGGTGTCGGCGGTAATGATCATTGCTACCGGTAAATTGATTCGGTTACGCCAACCGTTACGGTCATAAACTACGTACAATGACGTAACTTCATTTCCACACAGGACGCGCGGACTACTAGCTGAGAACGCGGTGCAAATTGTCAATATCGACATCATTTCCCGTTACAACACCAAGACAATATAGATTGCAATGTATTGCGTAGGGCGGCCAAATGAGTGCTTGCGCGAGCGAAGAGGGTATATACATTTTTTTTTTGTATTATTAATTGAGTTTAGTATAGTAAATTTCTTTGATTTCTTGACAAATTGTGGACTGTAAACTCTTGAGGTAGTGGCATAATTTTGTACTAACTAAAAATGTTTGCAATTACTCTTGAAAATTCCAGTAAAATACAGAATGAAATTAATAAAAATTGGGAAATTTAATATAAAAACTAGGTATATTTTCTAATTTTTAGTAATCTTACCTTATACGTTACTGGAATTTTAAACAAGAATTGCAACATTTTTTAGTGTGTCCGTTTGGATTACGTAGGAAATAGATTACTGGAGCATTAAGGACGATTCACATTATAGGGCAGGCTCGCAAAATCCTTTGTTCTTTTGTGGTCCGTTTTGAATGACCTTCCAGTCTAGCTGCAATTTTGTAAAGCTGTTGCCGGGAATTTTCAAACGTGTGGAGTAATTTATATTTTAGAGGAAGTAGGAAAATAGATTAGAAAAATATATGAATTTATGCGCTTTTTATTTTAATTTTATTGTAAATATTTCTGAACAGCTTATAGTAATAAAAAACACGATTCTAGTAAAATAATAATGATTAAGTGATACATATATAGTATTTGCAAGTGGTTTACGATAATTGCGTTCACGTTCTTTCCTTTTTATGAAACAAATCTTTATTTATATTTTTATAGTATAAAATATAAATAATGTGGTTCTTTCTCAAATAAATTAATGAAAATGCAACCACTTCGGTGGAAGGGTTTTATTGTAGACTTTCAAATTTCTTACACGAACGCCACCGACTTCTAATTGGGGTTCAAGAATTATGACTATATTGTTCTGTGCAAAGACCGTTCCTTTTTATTCGACTACTTCATTTCTAACATCTGACCCTGCACTGATTTTTTAGGATTAAAATTTATATTAAGATAATGCAGTTTAGACCAAAATCACATTATTTTAAAAAGTGAACGTAAAACGAATTAAGTTAGTTATTGCGATAAATAAGGTGAGTTTTTTTATCTTAAGACAACGGAATATCTCTAAAATACTGCATCAAATCAAAAAAAAGATCTTAATAAGATTTAGTATAATGTAGGGAGCTCATTGAATGGTGCCGAACTCGATCCCCTTTGACAAACTTTGAAATCTTAAATGTTTTGTACCCCATTTTGTAATGCAGATTCGGATTCTACGCCATCAAGTATGTAGTTTTTGTTTGAAACTTTTTTTTCGATTCGTAACAGATTGGGCTGTAATCGCAAAAAAAAAACATGATTGTGAACGTCTAGAAAAAATACACAAAAAAAGAGAAGCAAGCAAACATGATTTTGTGTTTTTTTTATTTTAACATAAACTAACATTTCCCCATTCGTTGCGCCAAGTTGATCAACATCCTTGAAACGTGAATGTTTGGCGTGGAATAATTGGCAATAAGCTTATTGGTCCATATTTCATCGATGGAAACTTAAATGGTGGGTAAATTATTAGCTATTGTGGTTTTCGTAAAAGGCAAAAGCCTCCTTGAAAAGTAATAATTCTTCTCAGCAGTGTTAGTGGAAAAGACAATTTTGTGTTTGACCTGTATTGTTAGAATTTTCAAATGTTGTTGTTTTCCCTTTGTTAATAACAATAATTCATTATTGCTTCATTTTGTTTTATTTTAGGAATTTTAATTTACTGCGTTTTTGCAAGATCCTTAGAATAAAGGGCAAAGAGTCATTAGAATTCTAATCACCCATTAGAATCACATTATACTAATCTTTATACCAATTTTAGGAGTCATTAGGATTCGAATGACTAAAAAGATTCAAATCACCCACCGCTAGAGCACACGGTCAAGTTAAATGATCGCGGTATTTTACGGAAGGAACGGACCTGTATTCTCGAAATGATGTATTCTGCTTTCAGATGCCGACTTCAATTTTGTTCAATATTTTGTTAATTGTGTACAGTATGAAACATATCCTTTACCATATGAAAATATTGATAAAATTTATTTGGTGATCCACGAAGCCTTTGTACAAAGTAAAAAATTACATTGACAATCATACCAGGCAAGCTACTGGCAAGAATAATGAGGAATAGTAGTAGGAATAGATAAGGCAGTTGAAGAGGCACAATACCCACATTGAAGAAGCACACAAAGTCTGATCTTTTCAATAATACAGATCAATGTAAAACTAATTAACTAAAACAGAGACAGGAACGCACATGGCTTTGTTGATTTGGAAATGGTTATCGACAGAGTCAAAAGGAAAGACATATGGCAGACTTTAAAGAAAAGCGCAGGCAAAGCACAAAAGAAGCATTATGACCATATACAAGAATAACAGAAACGTAGTTGAAGAAATAATTAAGAGTCTATAAGATTTAAAAAAAAATAGGAGTTCGATAAGAATAAGAGTCAGCTTTTATTCTAATTTCTTAAAACAACAAGGACCTCAGGGTCCGGTGTATCGCCGGTGATGGGTGATGCTATAAAAGAAGCAAGAAAAAAAACGGAAAAAATAAAAATAATATATTGAAAGATGGAAAAAATTAAAATAGATGAGATAAGGTACGCTGATAGTATGGGTACACTGAGGGATACAGAGTTTACACATGCTCAACAAAAATAACGCAGGTAGACGATTTTAAATATTTACGCACAGATAATACAGAAAACATGGAAAACTAGACATAGAGATTAATGAAAGATTAAGTATAGCAGCAAGAGTGTGTAATGTGATAAAAAAATACATTTTCTGTAAACCATGAAATAGAGAAGAAAAAAAAAACGTTACCATAGAAGTATTAAAGAAGATAGGTAATAGTTAGACCCACAATATTATGGAAGGAAATCTTGGACACGAATAAATAAACAAAAAACAAGAATTAATATAATGGAAACGCATTAAAGAGAAATAGGAGAGAACAGGATAAGAAATGAAATTGTTAGACAAAAATTTGAATTGTAAAAAGAATTAACGCATTGAAGACAATATAAGGGGAGGATCAAGAAAATTTTGAATGATGTAAAAAAGGAAATGTAAGATGTAAAATACAGTTTGAAAGTAGTCCAAAATAAGATGAACTGCAGGAAATATGCAAAGCAAGAGAGTAACAAAGTAAATTCAACACGCTCTACATGTAATGATACCAAGATTTTCGATTAAATAAATAAAAAAATAATTAAATGCCTTTTATTCGTCTCAAAAATACACAACTTTTTATTAACAAACATGAACAATCTCTCTATCTCTTACACTTTGAGAGATACGTGCCTATTAAAAGTAATTATTGCGTATATGATTCAAAAAAGTAGGGAAATAAATAATAAAAGAAGATGGATTAATATAATATTTTTCTACGAGTCACGTCATTTCTCCTCCGGCAAAGATTGTCATAGAGTTAATAATCATCCTGTATAATATATACACATACATGTACATATTGTGTACACTTGTGATTTTTTTTCTGAACGGCCGCCAAAATAGCCGATTACCAGGTTTTATTTTTAGTCAGTTGGATGTTGGGTAGGATAACTTTCAATCCAAATGACAGCATACGATTTTCTTTGAATTGGAAAACAGTAAGCTTGGGAGCGAATGAGTCGGAGATTGTGTAGCGTGTCGAACGCCTGCGTATCGATCGTTGATCATGTTATTATTCTACCCCGCGTCCGTTGGGGATTGGAATTGAAGTCGCCGTATACTAGTAATCCCTCCCAGTGGGTTTGTTGTTGCGGTGGCGTAACCCACATCTACTTTAGAAAACGCACATAATCAGAATAGACATGTGAGATTGTTTGAAATCGGATAATTTTGTAACATCGGTAATTTTTAGTGGATAGAAGTCTAAATATAAAAGGTGGTAGGGGTGCTAAAATGAAATACGTTTAATCACTTGTACCTATTTCACTGTTGCCACTGAGCAAGGGTCTACTTAAATAAACATCTGAAAACAGGAAAACATATTTTGCGAGAAAAACGAAATAAAAACGTTAAAATCTCCTGATCTTGATAAGCTTTAACGGGCACGGACTACATAACAAAGAAAAACAAATGTTAGTATAGTGACTTGAATGAATTTTTGAACGTAAATTCATAGTATTGCTATTATAATTAGTTAAGGGAGGCGAATCTTAAGTACAATGCATTTAAATAATTGTTGTTTGTTTGACCCTTTGATTATTTAAAATAAATAGTACAAGTCTAGTTACGATATAGTACCCAATTAAAAAATTGGGTAACTAGATCGCATGAATGAATGAAAGAATTATCTAAACATTTACGGCCGTTTGCACCGGTTGTGATTAAGTTATAATTAAAACTTAATCATAATTAAAGTTTAAATTCGCTTGCACCGATTGCTTAACTAATAATTAAACCCTTGATTCGTGATTATCTTTAATCCAGTACCCAAGGTACGAATTAACTCATAATTAAAGTTGGCGCAAGCGTAGTTTCTTTGTTTACAATCGTGTTTATAGGCGATTATAGGTTATGTTATGCGGTTTTTGGTTATAATACAAATATCTTGTGACTGTAAATTGAAATAGCTAGCTAATTAAAGTGTTCACTTTTAAGATTAGGACAAGGAATAGCGGCGTGCAAGAAATATATATTTGGCAGGGTTTTAGAAAGTCCAAGGTAAATCAAAAATTAATTCCTGAAATAAAAACTGACAATAAACGTATTTGAGTATTACTCGTGGTTTCAGATGGGAATGACCCGGAGATATTTCGTAATAGGAAAGGATATCTTTCTATAAATTCACAATTTTTATATGATGCTAATTTAAATATAATGGATATCGTAGTACGATGGCCAGGGAATACACACTTTAACGATCCATTCTTTTCCATAAGCGACAGTGGATATGCCTCAAACAAACAGAAACAAATTTATTGACCCCACTGTTAAATTCTGAAACAGTTGTGAAAAGTCATTATAATGAAAGCCACATTACAACACGGAATGTCATTGAAAGCATGTTTCTAGGAAGAATGTTTTCCAATACTGGCATATGGTTGTCGCTTAAAGCTGGATACCTTTATAGCAGTAATAGTTGGTACCTCAGTATTGCACAATATAGCCATAAATGTGGGTGAAGAGGAAATCAATGAAGAAAAATCAAATCAAGAAATTTTAAATGGACAACTTCATGAGATTAATTATGACGCTGTTGATGATGCACCTGCTGCGACACAGGCATTACTAATTAATTATTATTTCAACAATTTGTAATTCATTGCTAGAAATTAACTTTTCAACATTTTTTTTGTATTTGTTTTCTTTGGCATTTGTATAAACGAAATATATTTTATTTACTCTAAATGCATTATCACTTTGATTTTGTTAAAAGAAATATTGTGTATCTAATTAACCATTTATTTATTAAATAAAAGGAACAAAATATATAAGGAAATGATGGTAATAATAAAATAATTCTAACAAGTAGTAGCAGAGCTCAAATAAAGTATCAAAAATTGGAGCATTTGCAGAACAAACAAATAAAAGAATTCCATAATGAAAGAAAAAGCCTGCATTCACATATTAATTTCCATTTTAAAACTACTACTCAACTTTTTTTAGTTTCAATATCTAATTCTGTAGCAATTTTCTTCAGCTTAAATTCCAATAACTTTCAATTGCCGCTTAAAATCGCGCATTCGCATAGCGGCAATTTTCATTATGATGGAACAGTGTTCTCAATATAAATACAATGTTTGACTAAAAACTAATCGTAACGCAATACCAACCTATATTTCTGTCGCAAACTTTTTAATTAACTAATCATTAATTAAATTTGTTCGGTGCAATCCTATTCATATTTAATTCGTAATTAAATTTAATCTTTGATTAGTTAATTAAAATGTTAATCGCAGACGGTGCAAACGGCCGTTAGTATATTTTATTGATTCCACGACGTTTCGTCAATATGTTTTAGACATTTTCAAGTGAGTTGAAACCATGAAACACATTACAATTGATGCAAGTAACAAAAAAAAAAGCCAGATATTGAAACATGTACACATGAATAATATAATATTATACGATATATGAGACAAACAACATTAAAATACAAATGGGAGATATTCAAACGGTATTCGTATTTGCAAATATACCAGTATACATATGGTCAAAGAAATGTTCCACTGGCGTACTATATATGGCACCACAAGTATTCTCTTATGGAAATATATTACCACTACAAATGCACAACAATAGAAAATGCTGCTGGTGTCATCTATAGTACGCCAGTGGAACATTTATTTGACCATATGTATACTGGTATAATATTTGGTATTTGCATACAAACTCGGACAAGACGAGTTATTTTTTGGCAAGAATGTAGAATTTTTTGGTTCTCTAGTTTAAAGAGATCGGAATATACACATGGTGAAAAAGAAAAGCATTCACAAATAGTTTGAATTAATTGTGAACTAGTAATTACATAGATAAAAAGAATTTACAATAGCAAGACAAAGGCAATTTCTTCCTATTTTTTAAATAAAGTATTATAAATTTTACTTAATGAGTTGATATCTTCTCTATATCTAATAGCATTTTTGCATTTTTTTATGTTAAACATTTCTTTTAAGATTCTTTTGTTGTAGACTAATAATACATTGGATAATGTTACATTATTCGATAATGTATTTTAATTTCTTCTTCTTGCTTTTAGGTCAAAAGTATGGAAATTCACATTAATAACTACTATGTTTCACTTTGTTTTCAAAGTTGTTTCAAGTATAAAAATATATAAATGTAAATAGTGTAAATCATAAATAAAATTTGTTTGTTTAATTAATGACAAATTGTTTTGTTTACTAGAATTTTGAATATATCATTATGTTTTATTTAAAGATTGCGTTTTAATATAGGATGTTTTGATTATTTGTTTTTGAATTTTGTAATTAAATAGATCTTTAAAAATATATTGTATTTAGCTATAAAATTAGGTCATATAATTTTGTGAAATATTCTTTGTCGGTTTTATCATTAATTGCGTTTTTATGTTTATAAGTTTGAATTATTTCAAGTATATTACGTGTTTTTAAATTTTATTCTTTGTTTAAAATTGTTATGTTGTTGAAATCAAAGGTATGATTTTGAGTTATTTCATGTTTCTTTAAGGCTGTAAGATTTTTATTATATTTGTGTCCTTTTATTCTATTTTCCAAATATTGCATGGTTCACCAATATATACACCATTACAATTTTGACAGTCTATTTTATAAACTATGTGTGATGTTTTACTTTTTTCAATTTTTGACTTTAATTTTGAATAGAGTTGGTTTTGTAGTTTGTTTGTGTTTTGATAGGCAATTTTGTAATTATATAGTTTGAAAATTTGATTTATTTTTTCAGATAAATGTTTAAAGTAAGGAATTTTTATAAATTTTGTAATTGTTTGACTATTATTTATATTTTTTCTTGATTTATTATAAGAAAGAAAAATTCTTTGTTTGAATATTTTATTTATAAGAGAATTTGGATAATTATTTTGTTTCAGAATATTTTTTGCTTTAATAGTATCTAATCGAAAAACTGGACTTGTTAATGTTATAGCTCTGTCAGCTAAACTAATAATAACACTAACCTTTTGAGATAAAAGTTGTGAAGATTTAAAATTTAGATAACGTCCAGACCATGTTGGTTTAGTATACCATTTAGTTAGAATTTTGTTATCATTTTTAATGAATTTGAGGTCTAAAAAGGTAATACTATTGTTTTCTTCAATTTCAATTGTAAATTTTAATCTTGGATGAAAGGAATTAAATTTTTCAAGTAAAACTGGTATATCTTTTTCTTCTAACGCGGTTATGCAATCATCTACATGTCTTTTGAAAAAAAAAATATTTCGAAATTTATTTTATTTAACATTTTTTCTTCTATATACTCAACTAAACAATTTGTGCAATTATACCAGAAATTGGTAAACCAATCCAAAATTTGTTTATAAATTTACTTTTGTATTGGAAATATGTTTGTGTTAGTATTCTACTGCATTAATGAATTGTGTGATGGGTATATTTGTGAAATTTTCAATTAATTACCATTTTTTGTGTATAATTTGTTTTGCTAAATCTAATGGTATATTTGTGTATAGGGATACTACATCTAGGGATATCATTTTGAAATTTGGTTTTAATTTAATATTGTCTATAAATTCTTTGAATTGCAACGCTGTAAAAGCGATTACACATGCTAGAGCAATGGAGCGCGGAGCAACGTTAACAAAATATAACCACCTGACATAGACCGAACCACACCGAACTTAATACGAGAAGAAGTACCGGCAATAAACCAACGCTTTGGTGTGGCATTCGACTGTTTTTACTTAGTTTTGTTGGTGAAATGATTTCGAGTTGGTTTTGTGAGGATATTCAGCAATGTTGTAAACTATGGAAATGACATATCAAAAATTTAAAACAAGCGGAAAATGGATGCATGTTATTGCGCTTGTGTTATTTTTAAAATGGATAATGAATGGATGTGCACATATGTGGTTGCATCTTGTAATGGATGGGCTTCTTCGATTTTGTTGCACGCCTGCTCCGGAAAAGCAATCTCCCGAAGTTAATGTTTCCATATCGGAGGACCTGCCAGACAGGGTTGGGCAAAATTCATTCCAAATGTATTTAAATATAAAATACGAATATATAATCCTATCCTGATCCAATTCCAATAGTAACTCCCCCACATACGAAGTAGCGTCGGAGGATAAGCCGAACGAGGCACTAGGGAAATACCATACCTCAGCGCTTACTAGGTACCGAGCTGAAGTATCTGAACCAGTAGCTCGATTACAACCCCTCCGCAAAAAAATCTACTGATCCGACGAAACTGGAAGTTCGCTCCCACCGCAAGCCTACTCGAAGCTATCAGGCAAAAATTACTAAATTAGTGACATAACCAAATGATAAATCATTCAGGATTAGGATCTTGTTGTAATCACCTTTTTGTTTTTGGTTCTACATGAATGAATCCTTATGATTTCTCTTTGCAAAGGAGGACAAGAGGAGAAACAAAACAAGGACAATCCTCGCGAAACGAGGACGGGTGGCGTTATTTTCAAGTTAAGGTAAGCATGTGCTATTACGACGTCATGATGCTCATATGATACTAACTAAAGTAATTTTCTTTTTTGGCTCTTCGGGATAAATAAAGTAATTGTATTTTTTAAATACAAAATACTAATAGTATTTCAAATACGTATTTTAAATATTTGTATTTTATATGCGCTCAGCCCCGCTGCCAGATAAACCTTTACCGGACACTGCATTCATTAGGGGTGCTCGTTTATTATGCGGAACATGTTCAATACAACAGGTCCAAGGTTGGTTTATAAAACTTTGAATGATATGAAACCACAATATTTATCTATAACGAATAATAGTAATTGTAGGACGACATTCAGCCACAGTACATGTATTAATTAATTTAGCAAATATCTTCACAATAATAATGAGATTTCCATCTTAAATTCTCATTTAATTATTCTTCCACTTACTAAGTATACAGGGTGTATCAAATAAAAAAGTAAATTTTGCTTGGGTGTTACTACACGACATATAAAGCACAAACCCATCGAAACCGGACTTCATCATTAAAGAATAAAAAAAAGTAAAATTTGGAGCTAAAATTTTTTTAGTCCGGGCCTGATGCAAGGAAACGTCATGTTAAGCACCCGCTAAACGTGGTATTATATATAAATACATTTAGTATTATTCTTAACGGTATGCCGTAAATTCATTTAACGTCATTCTGAATAAATAAAGGCCAATCGGCCAGTGTGCCCTTGTAAAAATAGCAAAACTGAGACATTTTAATTTTTTCCTTTTTATAAAATAAACATTGCTTTTTGGTTAAGAGCATTCTATGTAAGTCTACAAAGTATTATTTTTAATATCCTGATAAGACGTTCGATTTTCACCGGATATGCGACTTCAGTAGTTACAAAAAACGTAAATATTTTTCTTTTGCTTTGTCGAATTGTTAATAAGCGGTACCACATGAATCTGAGTTATTTCTTTTGGATTTATTTAATCAAATAACGCAAAATGAATTGAATCGAATTACACAAAAATAAATGTAGATACAGAAAATTTGCAAACACGCCTTTTTACTATCTATCTATACATTCCCGCGCTTTTGCCGATGCATCAAGCTTCGATTTTCTTTATATGAAATCATGATGGTCCTGAAAAGGATCGTTTTTTCGAGACGGGAAGAATTTAAATAAAATGTTCGAAGTGGCTTGCACTCCAAGCGACGATCCACACAAAGCGGTAATGGCTGAATGATAGTATTATGTGGGGGTATACTCGGGAGAGCATTTAGGTTGGGCATAGGTGCGGCTCTAGCCCACGGCATTTATAAAATATTTTTTTTCTCGTTGATGCTTACAGATAGGCCTCCTGTGCATTAAGACTTTTTGATTGTATATGATTACAGCTGCCACATATTATTATATTTACCTCTTTATCTGATACACCCTGTATATACGATTTTTCCATATAATACATTAGGTTGACTAGTTGCACCGACAAAAGCAGCGTAAGGTGAAATATATGTATGCTAATATCAATCGAGTGTTACATACATTTTGAATGTGACCTAACTATTCTCGATGTTGACGTTGGGAGTTGTTGGAGGAAAAATAAATATGATTTTTATAAAATCAAACTTCATACATCAACGTGAATGTTGAAGAATGTCGAAGTTTTCGGAGTATTTGATATCGTCAAACCTATGGTAAAAAACTAGATATATTCTTGTGTAGGTTATTATGATGCCTGTGAAAGTTTTTATAGGCGTTAGATTTAAAGAAATAATATAAAAATATCACTACAAAAAAATAGGTATACAGACGCGTTTAGAGATGCGCCTGCTCAGAGCGGTATGCGTAATGTTAACGTTTTATCTAAACGTAAAATATATGAGAATATATGCTATTGATGTATGTCTATACGAAAATTCACATTTTTTTATTTAATTTACTAATGTAGTACATTTCAAGAAATTACGTTGCTTCTACCGAGATTCTTTATTAATTTTGGCACCCTTTGGTGTTTTCTTTTTAATTAACTTCCATATCTCTTCCCGCTAGCATCTCCCCATCGATGATGATTTACTAGTTGAAACATTTTCTGGTTAAAAGCACTACTTTCTGACTTTACGTATTCATTGAGGTTTCAATTTCATTAGTTAATCTATTAAGTATTGTCTATAGCCATAGATAATATTATAATATTAATATTATAGACAATACTATAAAAAAACATATCGTGTTATACGTGAATTATATTCTCTTCAAAATAATGGAATTTGATTTTCACACAAATCAAAGTTACGAAAATCACTTACACTTTCGAACTACTAAAATACCCTCACAGAATTTATTGAATACATCAATAAATCCTCACGTTTGCAACGTTTATCGCCTGGGACTTTCTTCTCGGAGATTTATCGTTTCCCAGATCGCTCGTGCCGCCTTTTGTGCTGGTCCGAAACGGCAATATCACTTATACATCCACTATTTCCGAGGGCCGTCGTATGAATATCGCGACGGGTGCCCTATCCAACAATGCGACGAAAAGGGAGGGAGGCGCTAAAAGCTTACACGTCACTTCCTATTTGACCGAACCTGTCATTATGACTAACCCTAGCATTACACTAATATATAGCGTAAGTAATGAAAAGAGTTGATACAGATTTTGTAACTTATTCATTAGTTTGTTGACAGATAAACAACAGTGGACTGCATTGTGGGATATCGAGTAGCATAATGTTACGTGAATTTTTCTGAAATTTAAACAAAAATTGGTCAATTATTTGTCCGATTCCAGAACACACCTGCAGCAATTCAATAATAACCAATAAACTAAATTCAATTTCGATTCATTAAAAAGGTAGCGATCTATAATGGTTACTCCTCTATAGATGTAGTAAACACTATGTAAGAAGCGCCACGTTTGTTAAATTACTTTTCCATCGTGTTTCAAAAGGTTTAGGCGACATTTTTAAAGGACAAAATATAGGGACATTTGCTTCATCTCATGGCTTTAACCGTCGTGATATATGTCTAACACACCATATGTTAACTCTCATGTTTTTCCATGGGCTCTTCTAGCCAACATGAGTACTGTTTCCGCCGTGATTCTAATCCTCTGAAGCTGCGAATTCCAAGTAAGTTTAGAGTCGGGAATGACTCCAAGATGTTTCACTTCCCCTGACAGCTTTATTTCTTCACTTTGGAGTTTTAGCGGTCCAGAGCATCTGAGCTCCTCCTTCTCGTGAATGCTATTGTGGTCGTTTTGAAGGATCCATGCTTGCATAACTTATAAAGCGTCCTGCATTTTGCCCCGTAACACGTTGTTGAATTTACCCTGGGTCACAATTACATTATTATCCGTGTACCCCAAAGTTTTATGCTCTTTACTTTCCAGCTTTATTAGTAGTCCACAACAAGGGTCCACAGCTGAGGGGACAAAACTCCACCCTGCTTGTTTTATTAAAAATGTTATTAAAACAAATTTAAAGAGGAAAAAATGTTTCATCGATTGGTAAAGTAAAATGAAGGAGAAGTTTGGGTATAACGTGGGCAGAATAAAATGTACATTTTATAGTGTTTTTCATGTAAAATCCGGCGTTATGGTAAAAAGTAATGTATATGTGATCATCATGAATTAATAGTTCCATCTGATAAATATATAAAATTTACAATTTTGGTTTTTTAAAAACGCTACTGCCTCGACGTATTGGAGCAACAGCGTTTTTATTATTTTTTAAATAATATAATACATCTAAATGCTAAAAAAATTCTGTATCTGATATGATGTTCCAAAGTTTCTTTCGAGATCTCTAGTTTTCTACCGTGATCTTATATTCTTTGTTTTATAACTTCAACCGTCTAAAATACCATGTGTAAAACGACAAATGCATCTGCAATAAGCTTGGGACAATAATAAAAATAATCGCGTTGTTACCGCAAACTAAAATAGGTGCTATTGCCCCAATTGCCATATTGAATAAAAAAACAACAAATAAGCACAAAATTAACAAACTGATTTGCAACTATTTGAGTGTACCAGTGACAAATGTGAGCAATTTATAAAATAAAAATGAACGAAATAAGAAAAAAAACACTTATTTTACGTAACTGGAAGAACTTGCGGCAAAAACAAATTGAAATTAAAGTAAAAACTGTAGATTTTCTCCTTTGTTTTCGATACAGTTTAACCTACACTATTTAGTGTAAATCAGCTGTTCTGATGTGTAGCGAAAAAGCTGAAATACGAAGGAATAGATTTAGTGTAG
This sequence comes from Protaetia brevitarsis, assembly GCA_004143645.1. Taxonomy (NCBI): domain Eukaryota; kingdom Metazoa; phylum Arthropoda; class Insecta; order Coleoptera; family Scarabaeidae; genus Protaetia; species Protaetia brevitarsis. Next base: position 234,040 of record RXPK01000055.1, on the reverse strand, counting down.
ATCAACGAATGTTTATGTTTGACATACAACCAGTTCATTTTTAATACGTGATGAGTGCGTGTGTGCAAATGATCGTGATCATTTACACTAAACTATTCTGCGACTATTCTGCACTATGTTTATATCTTTGTCATAAACACCTAAATAAATACATATTTAAAGAAATATGCAGACAGGCATAACTTAAAAACAAATGAAGAGAAAAAATCAAGTATTCTGAAATGCAGATAAAAAATCATAACAAACTGTTATATCGTACACAATTGTCTAAAATGTGTATTAACCACAACAAATCGTCGTCTCTAAACTTTTAACTAAGATGTATCTTGACTGATGGTAACTTTAATAACCGTTAAACTTAACCACGAAAACTGTAGTAAACCTTAAATTAAACCGTTAAAACGTTATTTTTAAAGGTTCCTTAAAAGGTAGTGTTAAAAGTTTGTTAATTTTTTTTACCAGTTTACATTGCAGAAATATGATTTGGGGTGGTATATTTAATGTAATGGATCAAAGTAAAGCATTTGAGTTACCTGAAAGAACTTTTCAGAAGTTAATTTAAATAAATTTTGTTGTCGAGAACCACTAAATGATTTGTTCCCTCATCTGCCTCAATTAAGGCGATCAACAAGAGTACCAGTGCATTTATCTGTGCTAATTAGTAATTGCAATTGCGCTTAACTTTTTTGGCCAAGGAAGTTATCAGCTAAGCATTGGATTATTAGTGAAGTCCCTAAAGCTTTGTTAAATATATTTTCAAATAAATTGATTAAATTTCCAAATACTCGTTAAGTACGAGAGCTAAAGAAACGGGAAGTTCGAGCACTAGATAATAGATTTGAACATATAATAGGTATTACCGACGGCACATGTACTAGAATTGTTGCTCCACCTGCCAATCACTATCCTGCACCTTCATGTTATTGCAGGAAGAATTATGCCATCAATACACAAATAATATGTGATGCGGAAAGAAGAATTATTGCTATTAATGCACGCTTCCTTGGTACAGTCCATGATCTTGCGATATAGTCGTTTATTTATTTATTTATTTATTTATTTTCATTCTCTTTCTATAGCACAAAAAAATTGTGTCGAAAGCGTCAAAAGGTAAATAACAAAAATATATATAAAAAACAATCACATAAAGTATCCCTTTAAAACGGGATTTGTAAAATTAGATAAAAAAAATACATAACAGTATCACAGATGACCTGGAATTATATTACCTATTGTCTCTTTAAAAAAGGTCCTCTACATTATATAGTGCCCTTTGTTGTAAATAGTTCATAATACATTTTTTAAATTTTGTTTGCGGGACTGATTTTACTGCATCAGGTAGATGATTATATATTTTTAAGCATTGCTGTATTATGTTTTTTTGCACTTTACTTAGATGCGTGAATGGCGGAATTAGTTGTTTTTTACATGCACCTCTAGTGTCTCTACCATGGTCTATTTCGTACTTTTGGAAAAACTCACTATAGTTTTGTTTAGTGAACAAAGCACACTCCAAAACGTATAAGGCAGGGAGAGTTAGAATATTATTGTTTTTAAAGGCATTTACACACGTGTCTCTATAGTTAATATTAAACAAAGATCTAACACAAGCTTTTTGTAAAATACATATCCTGTTCGCATGCACTGAGTTGCCCCAGAATATAATGCCATATTGTCTGGAGTACACATTCCCGTAGTAGGTATGCAGTTAACGCTGCCGCGGCACTCACGGTATGTCGGATTGTTCTTAGTCCATAACACGCACTAGACAGCTTGCCGGCAAGTGTTTGTATGTGGCCTTTCCAAGATAGGTCCGCGTCCAGGATCCAGCCCAAGAACGGCACTTCGTCTGATGAGGTAAGTGTTCCTGTTTTGTGTTGTATACTTATAGTTTCCGTGTTAAAATATATTAATTTTGTTTTAGTGATATTAAGTTTTAAATAATTTTTTAGAAACCATTCTTCATATAAGCGATGTTAAGTTATATAGAGACGGAAGCAGACAATGGCTATTTGTGCCATATCTAAATCCACAACCAAATTTACCACAAGCGAGATTCAATAATGCATTGTCAAGAATTCGAATTGAAACCTTTCTTCTAAGGGACTTAATTTCTTTTCTGTGTTCCGCCATGTATTATTATATTTGTCTATTAGGTGAAAACTACTTATTTTTGCTTATAAGAGAAACTTATTATTTTCGAGAAAATTGTCGTCATTGTGGACATCTTCTTTCTCTGCTATATTCAAAAAGCTAACACATACACATAACCACACATAACACACCTGCTTTGACAGATAGGAGATATAAAAAACTGACACCTCCTCCCAGAAAACTGTCAGATACTGTCGGATCGTAGGTATTATAGGTATCATAGGTTGTAGGTTACAAGCCGCAAAACGAATAATTCTATACATTCTTCGACGTTTAGATCAAATTGATTACGTTCTGTGTTATAAGTATTAAAAATAGCGCATTTAACGCAGCCGCTAATTTAACCTTTATAGAATAGCAATTTAGGTTAATATTCAAAATTTTAGCCCCTCTTTAATATTAACGTGACGGCTTATACTTATAATTTCTTAAACGTTTAAAAAAGACCTTCATTTTAAATTTAAAAAAAAAAATAATTAAAAGATTGTGTACGAAAATCTAGTTTTGTCATGCTTTACCTCATATCCATCTGAGAGTATCATTTCCGTATCCTCCAAGCAGAAACATAAAAAACCCGGAAAAAATACTACAAATGTGGAAGCAAACGTTTTTTTTTTTAATTAACTTGGGCTGCAAACGATTAATAAGCGTCGCCGTGTCGTGATCTCTTGACGTCCAGCAGGAAATTGTCCGTCTACAATGCGACCTGTAAGAATGAGGTGCATTTATCAAGTAGTAGTACGGATTTAGACAGAATATCGGATCGGTGAGCTCATGTGCGAAAGCGATAAGACGATCTGGGGCTGCGAGCGCACGCGGTGAGCTTCGAGAGCAGACGGTAGCGGCAGCAGAGCGGGGTGGGAGTTGCAGGACTATGAGGGATCGATAGTCACGGTCGGCGTTAATCTAGTAATGCGTTCGCTAAGCTCTCTTGATCTGAGACAATCGTTCGGTAGCGGGTCGTTACAAATTATTCGATAATCTAGAAGGATCTCTCTTTCACTTATGGGCGCTCGGCAAACTGACGAAAAAAATGAACACTGTAGGGGAGAAGAGCGCTTGTATCGTTTGCACCAAGAGCAATGGGAATTTGATAAATTCAAGGACATACATGTACAGCACTGTGCAATAAAAACTGGGATAATTCGACGCACCAATGTTTAGTTGAGTTGTGCAAAAACGGATATATAATAGATAGATAGAAAAATTATAAATACATACACAGGTGAAATACAATACATAATAACAGCACAAACACATTATACATCAAAGCATTTAAACTGAAATTGTGCAGTCAAGAAACTCTTGGATGTCATAAAAAACCCTTCCCTTCCATTTTTTTTTATCGTACTGCTGTGTACTGATGGTACCAGCATAAATGCAAAATGAATTTAAAAAAAAATGAAAAATTAAATTAACTAGCTCAGCGGATAAAAATAAAAGGCGCAAAAGAGTACCTAACCTCAGGGTTACTCTCACAATTAAACCTATCATGAAAAGTAAAATGTGGGCGTTTGAAAAATTTGACTTTCTTTAATTACTTCGAAAATTGAAATGGTTGATTCAAAAATAAAAGTACGGAAATTTTGAATGACATTAACAATCATTAATTTTATTTAAAAAAAAAAAAGAAAAAAAAAACAGTTAGTTACAATTAGGCAGCAAAAATAAAACCATAGACAGAAGGTCCTGGTCGAAAACAAAACCTGCATGAATCTACAATTACAAAAGGACAATGCAAATCTTTCAACAAACAAAAAGAAAAACAGTTCAGGAAGATAATCCTTATTACAACAAAAATCCACGTGGTTTCAAAAATTAATACAAACTAAATTAAACGTGGAGAAAACAAGTGAACTAAAAAAAGAAAAACTTAATTACAAGCACAATGCTTCTATTCACCTTACCCGAGGTGATTAAAAATAATTACAAAACAGCAAAATATAAGAAAAACGAAAAATTAACTCTTTAAACTTAAATATATGTTCCTGCACGTAAAATAATAAAAGATCTTATATCTAATTTGTGTACACAACAATATAATACGAATTATTATAAAAATGAGTTCTTTGATGGATGAGATAAAATCAAAATAAACGAAACAAAATTTAAAATCAAAATGAAATACCAAAATGGCAGCAATGAAAATAAATTTAAATGTACTTACACGCTATCTTTCAAGGAAGTGAGTTGCAAGGTTAAACACGGTCGCATACATATAAAATTCTTACAGGTGCGTGCGCTACAACGCACAAAGATCATAGAAGAACTCCTCAAAGAAGGACATTGAACAACATGAGCAAATAAAAATATATTAAAAAGTGAAACAAATTCAACTGAACATTTAAATAAACAAATTAAACAAATCAATTCAATTAACAAAATCTTATCAAAATTGGGTGAACCTTACGGTTGCTTTATTCACTTAATATTAAAACAAAACTAACGAGTAAACTTGCAAACTATGTATTTATTGGTATAATGTGGGTATGACAATTTGTCGTATACGTTACTGCTCTGTTCTCGGAATGTTTGCGCGAAAGCGCACGGAAGGGTGGGAAAAACGCGTGAAAATACAAATAAAATATAAAACTAAACTACGATGCGCCAAAAATAAAATATTAAAATTGTGGAAACTCTATCATGACATTGATGAAGATAAATTTCAATAAATAAAATAACACTGAATTTACGAACCCCGGGGTGCCAGAGCACAGCAGTACGTTCAAAATCACTGTGCACTAATGTTTTCATTCATTGGTATTTTGTTGTAAAATTTAATGAAACTGAATCTGAAAGATCTCAGATTCTTGGTCAAACAGAAATATAATGCGGCCACAGGTCTCCGGTGGGTGTCATACCTATATACCTACTAAGTTCTTATCTATTCCAGTAACCCTACATAATACACTCATAAATGTATTGATTCACGCACGTCAAGATGCTTATACCCTTAAAAACTGGTTTATACGTCTCCCGAGCGAGAGCATTACTTAAAATCCTAACTGCGCGCTTTTGCAAAATTAAAACCCTATTCGTATGCGCAGATTCCTCCCAAAATAAAATACCATAACACATAACATTATGGAAAAGAGCATAATATGCTAACAACAGAACTTCTTTGGTAACAGTTTCCGCTAAATGTTTTAGTGAATATATACAATTGGATAGTGTCTTTGTTAGGTTACTAATATGAGCCTCCAAGTCAATCTGCCATCTAATATTATTCCTAGATATTTAGTCGGCATGTTTGAACTAAGGTCAATGTGAGGAATTAAAGTGAAGATTAGAGATTTTGTTTTTTTCCGAATAATGTGAGCTTTGTTCTTACAAAATAGACTTCAGCCTGCGATAGTGCCATATGGGAGAGCTCCTTCAAAGTGCCCGAACATTTATCAGCCAATAAAATACAGGGTCCACGTAAGTTATGTGTTTTGAAAACGCGCAATCGATCATGTCACTAATGTAGAAAATGAACAGTATTGACCCCAAAATGGAAGTCCGAGGTACATCATAGTTGAGCCATAGTTGAGGTGCACCATAGTCGTCCCGTTACGATATGGCATCATCTCATTACGACACCCAAAATTCCCCTAAGTTTTCTAATAGTGTTTTTCGGAAGCGTAATTTCTATAGAATACCTGCTAATTCGAATGAGTAGCATCATTTTTCACGGATTAGATTTATTGCCTATGTAGCACAGTTTTAGTTTAAATTTTACACACTATATCAAATTGTTCTACAACAACTTCATCCTTGTCACCACTAGCCATTCGGCAGCACCCACACATCCACACTTGAGGATCCGTTTCATATGCTCTTCAATTAGCTGTTGATATATTTCATCCATTGGCCCGTAAAAGACACGCAGCCATCACCATGAGCTATTTTTTTTAACATTACCACACTGAGAAAAAATTTAACAATCATAAATAAAAATACAATTATCGTAAGTAAAAAGTTCAGTTGGATAGGGGACAAAAGCACAGATTACTTAGCACTAGTAAAAAAGAGATCCTAAACACTGATACTAACAACAAACAATCTAAGTTACTTACGGTCTGCTTCATACCGGTAATTTATGAAGTTACCTATGATAATTATACTGAAGTAGTAAACCAAAGAATATATGCAGTTGCGGTAAGTAAAAGATTTACTCATGTCAAGTAGATGTATTGCTATGAGTGACTATTCTATAATGGCTATCACACTTTCATTATTAACCTCGATTAATGCAAGCTAGTTGGATTACTTGTGATAAGGAAACAGTATCATTAATGCACGTTCACTAAATACCTGATACATAAAAGGTAATGGTTTGCTATAAATATTCAATATACTTACCTCAAATTTGTTGTTCAACTATATAATTTAAATAAAAAGCAGTATTATTAGTAATAGTTTTATTTTGTATAGGACGAACACAGTGACTACCTGATATGAATGAAAGATATTGGTTTCACTTTAACAACAGCTTTTTATAAAACAATTTACAGCGTGGTGACTCATAAAATATATTCCTTAATAATGAAAAAATGAACAAAGCAATAATAAAAGATAAGGTAAATGCGGCCCCCTTGAAACGTTATTTAGTTATTGAAATTATTGAAATCTAAACAAAGGACAAAGAGAAATATGGCTTTGAAATTACACCTAATAACAAACAAAGAAATAATATATCTAGGCGGTAAACTTGCGGTTTCTGTTGGTTCTTTGCACTGGGCGTTGTCTCGGCGAGTTGATCCTCTGTCGGCGTACGTGGAAGTTATGTCCGGTGATCGCCTCGAAAACGGCTTCTTCGGCGCGGTATCCCTAACTGCAGATGGCACTTGGACTGTCGGATCACTAGCGACGGCATCCACACTTTAACTTCACCAGCGGGCGCAGATATCATCACAATGATGGGGAATTCAAATATCCCACCACGTGGTTTAAAACTGCAATCTTGAAACATCCGATCGTTTATAGGTTCAGTACTTCTTCTTTCGCTGGGATTCTTTGTACGGATGGGGCCTTAAGTTAACCCACCCGGTATTTTTAATATATTTGCGTCCCAACTGGCCTACAATGGCCGTACTCCTTGGCCACTCTTTTTTGACGACCTTTTCACACGTCCGTCGCTTACTTGACGCTAGCCCGCGCTTGCGCGCGTAGCAATCTCGGGGACTATTTTATTACTCCGCCGCATATAGCCGATCAGGAATAATAAAACAATCACGGGGTGGCAGCAAAAAATTATATAGTTGTGGCAAGTTGTTACATATTTAAGAAAATACATGATTTTAATAGCGATCAGCATTGTTGTTACTTCTACTAACCATGTGCTGTAGTCATAAGTAATACGTTACTTAGCACAAATTCGTCAGGTATGCTGTGTAATAGCCGTTAATAAAAGCACTATTTACAGTAACAACTTGCATTCAGGAAACTGGGTTTAGTTGCAGGTATTAATTAACGAGAATAGTTCCAAGTAAAGCTTTATTTATTGTAAATAATTTTTTATCAAGTAAACACTTTACTTAGCCCATTTTTCTCAGTGCAAAAAAAAAAACCTCTAGCTGCACTTAAACCAGTAGATAGCGAAAAAGTACGGTTTATGAGATACATTTCAATTACTAGCCTAACTTCCTTTTCGGCCATTCTTTTTGCAGCAATGCGACGAACTTTCACCCACACACTACGACTTACAAAAGCACAATAAAACGCTTTCGTCTCTTACTCCTCCTCCTCTTTTCGCTTTTTCACACCTTCTCTGTTGAACTTGAGATACTTTAGCATATATATTTTAGAACTTGTATGTCACTTCTATGAAACTCAAACAAAATACATTAAGAATTCAGACGTACAACATATGTATGACACAAGAAATAAATATCTTCTACGGCCTACTAATAAGGGGCTTGTCTTAACTCTAGAAAAGGCCAGCCAGCATGCACTGTAAATCTTTTATATTTATTTGTTTTTGCTTGAATTTTTGGGTAAAACTATAGATATCATGGAAAATACGAAATTCATACGCCGCAATGTGATTGGTTATTGGATAATTTATCTGTGCGTGTAGATAATTCTATTCGTTTGTCGAACTTATTATTGGCTCAATGATATCATGTACGTCACAAACAATCGTAGGTTTCGCGTAAGTGTGTTCATTCTTGATCCCTAGTTGAGCGATTCAGTATGACCTATTAGGTGCTATAAAAGAATTAGGTAAGTTGCTTGCTCTCTTTATAAAAATACATATGAAAATTACTTCAGTGTTCGGTAAATATAGAATTCATATAAATATTACATACGAATTTTACAGTACAATCTTTGAAAAACACATCAGCATGTGAAATTTACTAGATGGTAGAAATTTTACCTTATGAAGCAAATTTACCTGTAAAATTGTAGGCAACTTTGTTACCAATGATTTTGCATGTAATTTTACTGCAACTTTTTTTTACAGTGCACGCCCCGAATTTTTGGGTGGCACTATATATTCGACTTTTGGATGCACTGCATATTTCATCATCATAGCTAACCGCAAGAAATGTTCGCATATACGATAGAGAGAGATACATTCTCTGTAGGCAGAAGTCGCTAACTGCCTATAGGAGTTTGCATGTGTTAGAAAGAGAAAAAATACGACACCATCCAAGACACCTACTTACTTATTAATAATTTCTAATAATCACCTACCTGTTAAAAAAATTAAAAATCGGGAGTGAATATATAAACAGAGTAGCATAGAAAAAAGAAAAAAAAAACTTCAAACTTCAATAATCGCCTCTAATGGTAACTTTTTTCGCATTTTGTTGTTCCAATTTCTGTACTTTTGGAATTACCTTGTATGCAAAATTGATCGAGATCATACAGCTGTCAGATCTTATTGTATGTATACTTTCTAAGTCTTTAACAATGATCACCACAAGTAAAAGAAAAAATAAAACACAATACATTTGCAATAATGTCAACAACAGGTGTTAACTAATGTAAAGAATAAAGATTGAACTTCTAGATTATGTCGTTTGGTAAACTTTTTATCGATCTAGTATTAAATTCTCTTAGCAACGTTCCGTAAAAAACAGGATTGATTTCTGCGATACATTGTCTAATTACATTTTCAAAGTAGTCGATATTTTTAAACGGTCTAAATTTGTAAACGTTGTTTTTTCGGTAGCCCCTTGGGGACCAGAAATGTTTTGAATAACTTCGAAGAGGAAAAGAAAGAAGCATTTAATAGTTTTGGGGCAAAAAACATTGGAAATGTGGTCTATGTTGTAATTATTGTGTTTGATTTCAAAACAAAACAAGTTGTGCAGCAAAAATAATTCCCATCTTGAAGTTTTCTTTTTCAAAGCTGTAAACATTTTTTAAACTAACTGATTTGACATAGTATGCATGATTTTCTATCACAAACATATAAACAGAATAGGATATGACCGCTGTATGATCTCAATCAATTTTGATACAGGTAACCCGAAAAAAAACGATTAAATCTCATTTCTTTGCTAAAATTAAGCGAAACTTTATATTTTGATATACCGTTGAATTTAAAACAACATTTATTCATAAAAGAATCTTCTAAAACCAGAAACTAAGATACTTTACTCTTAGCGTGGTTTCATATTTTTCACCTTCCCTCGTATACAATTAAATTTTCGACAGATTTGATGAGTGCTACTTTAGTTTTAAGACATGCAAAGGTAATTTGTAAGAAAAAAGATTTACTAAAAAGACAAAAAAAAATCCCATATGCTGCACACTTTCTGTCGGTCACTGTATATGTATATAATATATTTGACTTGATATATTTATATTTAATTTCACCAAAAAATTCTCAGTGTGTCTCCACATTCAACCGTTTTACGAATTAGCCATAACCGATGCAATAAATTCTCTGGCTCGATCAATCTCTTTGTACCAGAAGTACTACAAAACTGAAAATATTTCTTTTAATTTACAGTATAGTCCAGGAGGTGAAAACATTCAAATGGAATAGTTTGGTAGTACAGCTCCTGTATTTATTAGGTTTTTGTTGCACGTCTTATTGGAACTAAGCCGAAGAAAGCGATCCTATTGAGCGTTTAAGACGCGGGATTTGGACGAAACAAACGTCGGCTCAATTCTCGGCACCTTGGTATCTCTACAACTACACTAGTCGGCCCTAGACAGCAAAATTTCCGGATTTGCTCCTAGCCTCCCAGTCCCCTTTCTACCCGTGGATCCATTAACTGATTAAAATAAACGTTTCCGTTCTTCCACCCCTGCCACGCTCTGATTAATGCCCGGAACGGGGGAAAAAGAAATCGCTAAGTGAAATCTGACGACAATAATGATCGCGTCCTAATACCAGGTGGATACCGTAGATCGCATTACAATTAAACACGGTACGATATTAAGTCTGCTTGTTTATTTGATGTTCTAGTTTTGTTCCTTTTCTTTTTTTTTCTATTCGTGTTTCTTCTTAAGAGATTAAAGGTCATTGCGCCTTGCGAACCTATTTCCTTATTGCTAGAAGTAAAATGAGATTCCTTCGGATATTTGCTTTCAACACAGTCTCAGCGTACAAAAAATATAAAGAACAGAGAGAAATAAGACAAGATTTATTTTTATGCTGTACGACAATCATTAAAAATATATTTTGCGTAGGTTTAGGAAATAGTATGAATATACTGATGCAGTTTTTTACAATCGCTAGAGTTCTCTGCTTTCTGATACATGAAAATTAAAAGAAGAGTGATAGAATTTTAAGCAGACAGGATGTGCTATTTGAGACTGTGAAGGAAACACAGGAAAATCAACATTAAGCGTAAAAAACAGCATTAAGAAACGTTATATCAGAATGTCATGAGAAGCAACAGCTTGCACAAAGGTGATGAAAATGACAAGAAACGATCGATAGAATCTTCGGCAAAGATTCAAATAAAAAGGCAAGTAAAATCAGGAATATAGTGGAGTTTTTGGCTATTTTGACATTTCCTGGTTAATACAGTGTATATTATTTTAATTTTACACATTAAAAAAAAAACAAACAACGTGATGTTGTTAGTCAATTAACAAATTAAAATTTTATAAACGACAAGAAATATTATTATACACATAAAGACAAACAATATTGCATTGTCAATTTTGTCATAATGTACTATCTGAAAAAAATGGAAGCGTGTAAGATATTCAAAGGATTTTCAATTATTTTAAATATGTATGTTTACAAAAAAATGTATGTGCCCCTTAAAATTTAATTTGGAGAAACTTTTTGAGTATCATGTCATCTAACCTTACTTTCTGTCGTTTCATGCCGTACTTTTTAAATGTGTCGCCATATGTCACCTGACGTACATCTAATTTTGACGTTGTTAAACATAGTCATGCTAAACATTATCCCGCCAACCAAGATTTACAAAAGTTCAATAATAAAAAAATCCCGTGTATTGCGACATTTATGCTGGTCAATGTAAAATTCGGCATTCTTTTTCTAAAATATTTTTCAACTTTCTTGCTAATCGGAAGCCGCCGCCACAACTCTGTAAATATCAATATTTTCACAAAAATGGTAATATTCTAGAAACAGTTGAAGATAGGTATAAGAAACCTTTGATGCAATTGTCATATGCTGGATTTAAAAATGTAATAACATTATACTGCCCATGAAGCTAAAAGGGCGTACTTATCTACATTTTTATAATTTTCATACAAAAATCAAATGCCACTATGGATAGTTGCTATTTCCTAGTGTTCTTGTCAGGTATTCCTTTAAGCGAATGTATGAATACAAAATTTATTTTAGATTTGTTGCGTTTATGTGAATACTAAACATCAATTTTACAAAAATACAATTTTGCACATACTTGCCTCGTTTCAGCTTTGTACAACATTTAAAAATGTGTCTCATTTAAAATAACAAAGTTTATTTCGGTTACTGGAAGTGTAACCAACTTGAAGATATTTCAGAATCAAAGTAAGTACCAAGTTGTTGCAAACCCCAAATTTTTAAAGATGAAAATTTTGGTCAGCTGGAATTTTTGCATATTTTAAATTCAATCTTTTGCACACGAACCAATCATTTTTGACGAAGGAATTCTTACGAATATTTACCCCAATAAAACACGTCTATTGCTAATTAATTTTTGACATTGATATTTTCCAATACATGAATTCTTGGAACACAGCTTGCATTTTCCGACTGGCGATTGCATTGCAGAATGTCTTGATTTTCTATAGTTTAAAGTCCAAATAAATTGGTAAAGATTTGAATAAATAATGAAATATAAATTATTTTATCCAATATTTATTTTATTTAAAAAAAAATAAAACATATTTCGGCTTTATCTTTCTACAGAACGTGGTGGCTCACTTGTGTATACAGGTGATTCACGGAACCCGTCCATTAAAAGTTTTTGGCTTTGGAATGATATCTCGATTTTGAAACTTTGGGGTTAAGCATAGTTGGCTATGATCTCTTTATAAAAAACAATTGCATCTATATCGCACATCGCAAGACGGCGAGTTTTATCGTCAGGATGAAACGCTTGCAGGATGTTAGAGCTGTATGCGTACATTTTATGTTTTGACAGAATGCGCTGTATTGATGAATATGACATGCCTATTTCCTCAGCAACAGCACGTATGGAACTATGAGGTGAGGATATTTTTTCATGCTGTATTTAATTTTTTTCATATGCTTTTAAAATTAAAAATGCTTTTCACCGCCTACCATTAATTAAATACTACCCAAAAACTATATTTTCTGAAAATCACTAATTCTAAAAGAAGCAATAGAGATGGGTATAAGAACACCTACAGCTTCTCGATAGAGGATTCAATTTTACATCACATGGTGTAAAAATATACAGGACGTTCCATTTGAAAAAAAAAAAAAAAACTTCTAGTACTAAGAAGTTACCCCAAATCAATCCTAGATTTTGGATCACGCTGTATAATTTTGTTTACTTTTTATTTCCTGGTTAAATAATAGAGGACTCATACCCTCCGTAGTCAACATAAAACCTCTCTATCTTTTACCGTTTACTTAGCCGTTATACGCATTTACAGCATCATATTTTCACAAAAACCAAAATAACTCGGAAACGGTAATCGATAGGTAAGTAGATGTTTTATAAAATTTGCTTTAAAATGCTTAGTAGAATCTAAAAATGCACCAAAAATATAGGTTTCTATTTAAAATATCAAAGTTGGCCATGACTTTCGATGTAACAGGAAGTGCGATATAGATGCAATTGTTTTTTCTAAAGAGATCATAGCCAACTATGCTTAACTCGAAAATTTCAAAATCGAGATATCATTGCAAAGTCAAAACCTTTTAATAACCAAAAGCAAAAATGCAAAGATTGCACGCTTTTTACAGTAAGAAATTAATAAATTAATGAAAATTCTGCTTTTAACTGTAATAATTAGGAAAAATTTTTCCAAGAAAAATATTTCTTCTAGGAATTTTTCAAGAAACATTTTTCTTGGAAAAAATCCTCTTAATTATTACAGTTAAAAGCAGAAATTTCATTAATTTGTTAATTTTTTACTGTAAAAAGCGTGCAATCTTTGCATATTTGCCGTCCTGCCGGCCTTTCAAGATCTGATATCGACGTGTGTTCGGTTATAACGTTCGAATTTGGCATCCTCGACTAGCTTAAGTGGGAAAGCACTCGTCCGGCAAACGAGAGGATGCAGGTTCGAATCCTGCGTGAGGAGAAAAAAATTTCTTGGAAAAATTCCTCCTAATTATTACAGTTAATGGCAGAAATTTCAGTAATTTATTGTCAAAAGCAAAAATGTTAGAAACCAACCAGCGAACAGATAAGACAAGAAGCGTCACTTATTGTCGGCACTTTTGATATCAGAAATATGACTTCTAGCGCTACTTCATTATGTTAGCACCAGGTGCGTCAGTTGTCGTCCTGTTCTTTTACACCAATTATAAAGAGAGTGTGTTAGAGAGGAAAATATAATTTTATCTCAAAATGGCCGCTATTTGTTATATGCTGTCATTTGCTGCGTTAAACGTGTATAAGTATGCACATCTTTTACGGAATTTGATTACTAATAGAGGCATTATTAGCGTTGAATTAAAAACGCCGTAGAATTATTCCAAGGCTAACATTTAGTTATTACTCAATTACTCCTAGGGATCGGATCGCTAAGATCAACGTTAGATGACTGCAGTGGTGCCCTCTCTGTAAATTGACAGTGCTGTCAGAACACCAAAGTCGTGCCCCTGGACCCGTCAAAAATGACAAATGTCCTTCTTCTTTCATCTCTTTGCTGAACCAACAATATCCTGCGCGACAATAATATTATTCATACACACATATGCATCTACATAACAGAAACAATCGGAAGGCACGTCTAGTGTTGACACTTCTAAAATTAATTGTACTAACGTATCGAACACCACACAGATGCTTACTGCTCTACGATAACTGATGTTTATGCATATGTATGTATGTACAATAAACCCTGACTTGTTCTACGCAACTGCGTATTGAAAACTGTCGTCGCATAAAATATAAAATGCTTCGCGCTACTTATTACATGCCCAAATTTTCTGTTTATAACATATAAAGCAGATAGAAGAGGTAAAAAGCAAAATAAGATGAAATACATATTATTGATTTTCACTTATTCCACTCAAAGGTACTCAACCAATATTCCAATATCGCTTTCTTTAACCTACATTCAATACTTTTTTTCTTCCATTGTACCTATTGTGTTCCTTGCACAATAACCCATTTTCCCTCATCTAATGCCATAACTTAAATATCCAAAGAGAGCCTCCAGTATTTAGTGTCCGAGACATATCAATACGAGTATTGTTTGAACAATGCACGCACGCTTGGAGTTCGCCTGTCAAAAGAGAACCTTTGAAATATACATATATGCATATGGAAATGTAATATGTACTCAAATGGGTGGACTTTAGCTGTCTTCTTCCCACAGACACAGATAGAGTTTCTTGGGCGTACTCGGGCACCGCGGAGCCAAGTTCAAAGTAAACATACAGACATGGTAAATACTAATATAGCCGCAGATGCGGGTAAAATTGCTTTCGGCTCGGCGTGCCCGGTCGATCTCCGCAGTTAGGAAAAAGTATGCGATCAAGAACAGCAAAAGAGGACTTGAGGGTGGAAAAGGGAGAGTTGACGAAAAAGGACAGGCGGTTATTAAAGGACTTTATTCATAAGGTACTTATCTCTGGCCACTTGTAATGATGGATGACAGGTAAACATTGGAGAAATGCGAAAATATTCGAAGGCGGTTAAATGAAATTTCGAATTTACAAGTGAGCTTTCATTGTACGATTCATAATAAAAAATTCTTATCTTTACGGTTAAATTTTTCGAAAATTTAATTCAGACGCTTCATTTTCGCCTTTAGTTGTATTTTAATTCTAGGTATCGTATGTGCGTTTTACTTGCACTTAATCTTTTATAAATCACAGCTTCCTTGGCATTTTTTACCTTCTTGTGTTCTTACCGCATTCCATATAGTAATGTCAGATTTTGTTACTTTTCATTATTTGTATCGACTCGTTATAGTATTTTCGACAATTTCGATACTTTCGATAATTTCGATACT
This sequence comes from Protaetia brevitarsis, assembly GCA_004143645.1. Taxonomy (NCBI): domain Eukaryota; kingdom Metazoa; phylum Arthropoda; class Insecta; order Coleoptera; family Scarabaeidae; genus Protaetia; species Protaetia brevitarsis. Next base: position 218,311 of record RXPK01000055.1, on the reverse strand, counting down.
TTAATTACTTCGTTACTTTTGTCGAAAGATACATACAGATAAATAGTAGTGACAATTCCAAACACTGCTCAGTTGGGAAAAAAAGCGGCTATTTTTAGCAATATCCTTTCTATATACAGTGACCGGCCTAAATATTGCAACATATAATTATTTTTTTTTATGATTAAAATATACTAAAACTATTTTAGGGGATAGGTTGTGCATGTCTAGGAACCCCAAAATTTATTTTGGCACACATCACGTGACTACTAGTAGCGTTAATTTTAAAAATTATGCCATGAATCTGCAATAAGGGAGGTTAGATAACATGATATCCAAAAAAGTTATTTGAAAAAGTTGCTTAGAGTTCAATTCTCAGGCTGTATGTAAATTTTTGTAAGCATATTAAAAAAAAAACCACAATTTTTGCAAATTCTGTTTCATTGAACTACATATGTTCATGTTTTTCGTTTTTAGCAGCTCAACTGCAGTCATATCTCTAAATTTGCTTGATACTCAAGCAGTTTTGTCAATTTTTATATATGTCATAATTAACACATCAATAAAATTTTATAAACATTTTCTCTCAATTTTATTGACAATTTTAATCGCAAGAAACTGCGGGGACACCTGATGTAATGTTAATCTAGATTTGGGGAAGCCAAATCATCCTTATATCTGGTATTATGGTCATGTTTATCTTTGTTAACTTGTTGCTTACTTATTGCTATTATTATGGGCGTAGAGAGCTAATTCAAGAAGAAATATTGAAGGCAAAGTTAGTAAATTATGAGTAATAAAGACTGGTCTGCAGGGAGTAAAGTCGCTTAAACCCAATAAGCAACGCACGATTCGGTTTTGGCAAATAAAAACGTCCTTAAACAAAGTAGAATTACCCCAAAACATAATACCATATGTGAGCCTGCTGAAGACGTAAACATAATACATGCCCAGCAACTGCTGGAGCGACAACATCGATTTTAAATTACGAAACAAAAAACACAAAGAATTAAGTTTGGGAATGAGATTCTTGGACTTTCCAGTTGAGTAATTCATCCACTCATACTCCCAAAAATTTAGTGCGATCAACTTTGGTGAGTTGACTATTATTTATTGGTAAATTTAGAGATAAGCGAAGGTTGATATTGATAAGGATGAAATCTTAAATAAACAGTTTTCCTTTAATTAACATGGAGTATTTCTGTAAAACCATGCAGATGCACTGTCAAGTATCTCAACGCAAGCATCATTCAGGTCATCAGTAACCCCGCTATCAACTACCAAAGCCACGTCGTCTGCATAAAGAGTAACCTACGCCTGGTTAATCTGCGAAGGGAAATCATTAATAAACAATAAAAAGAGTATCGGACTATTACACGTTAAATCGCTTTCCTACAAAACACTAATTTCAAACGTATTTTTCAAGTATATATACTCGTATATATTCGTTAGATCTGGAGATATTGCTGGCCAATTCTGTGGACCTCTGCGGCCTATCCACCTGTTGGGCTATTGCCTATCTAATTCCTCCCGAACGCTTATTTGAAAGTGCGCAGGAGCGTATAATTGCATTTTTTTTCTGAGTCTCATGCTTGAAACTTGTTACATCGCCCTGAGAAAGACCAAGATGTAACAGGACCCAATATGGAACCTTGGCGTACACCTCAAAATATTTATGGAATTCTCGTTATTGTAGGAGCTAGTCACAAATTGGCTTCTATCTCGCAAAACGGACCCAACCCATACTAAAGCAATCCCCCTAATACTGTAACGTTTCACGTTCAGTTCAGCTTGCAATTTGCTTAATAGAATGTTATGTGATGCACAATATGTTATATACAATCAGGCTCCACTCAGATCTAAAAAAATACCAACAGGGTATGAACCGTTATCAATGAAGTTAATGATTTCACTGCAAAAAGCATTAAGCTGTTGTAGTAGAGTGATTTCTCCTAAAGCCATGTTGGCATTCAGATATTATTATACACTACACTTGACCCACAACTTGAACCTTGAATAATCGTCGAGTAATCGAAGAATATTGATGGTAGTAAAATAAATAGCAACAGTTGTGAGCACAGAAATTACTAAAATCTCGCATGCAACTTTTCTATAAAAATAGAGCAAGATCTAATGCGTGCAATTTTCTCCCAATGACAAATTGCACAATCTGAATACTAAATTGCATGCAACTTCTATTCAAATAAGAATTGTTCTGAGAAATTGCATAAGTGTGACTGCGCCTTAATAATAACGATGATAGTCATGTAATAACTGTATCTGTGACAATTACGCCTCAAACTCACCACCCTCAGTGACGTCGTGTCGTATGCACGGTTAACGATGCCAACGCAAAAGTTATGAAACCTACACACAGACAGCGTAACGATCAAAGGACTCGTAGGCGGTTAGACGAAGCGGGGGCGTTCGCAATGAGGCAGAAGACAAATGAATACATCATGCGATCGATGCGTCATCTATTGTCCGAAATTCCCTAGTGATGACGAGGACGGCTATACATATAAATACGTGTGTGCTACCGCCAGACAGTATATACCTACGCCCCAAGCTTTCTAATACACACAACGCGTTTCTTTATTATTGTCCGTAGAGGCGATCAACCCCTTCTGCTTAGCCAGATCGGTAGAAGGACCGTTTGATGGATTACTATTGGGATGTATGAGAGAACACTGTGGGCTTCTTCTTGTATGTGTATGCATTTATGAAGGGAGGACAGCCAATTACTAAATTATTAATGACGGACGCATTATCAGTAAACTAGCCTGTGACGTTTTAGCTTCAGATTACGCGTACTATGCTTGTTTGGCTTCGGGGTTCTATTTTGCCACTATTTATAATTGGCTTATGTAAATCAGATACGGGTGTTTAAACTCGATAATTCCATAATCGGTGTTTGACATCATACAAAGTAGTACAATATACACACTTCGTGTATGCAATGAAGGAACGACACATGTTACATTAGCAAAATAGGTTTTGTTAACAAAATACTATTGATATAATCAAAATTAGAGTTAATCTACCAAGGCAAAACGTAGTGAAGGCAATCATGTTATTCTTTTTACTTCAATTTTATTAATTTAACACATCCAATGAATTTATGAGTCTATTTTATTTTGTTTAATTAATTTGGGTGTTATTAAACAAATCTGAGGAAACTGCCAAGTCAGCATATCGCCGATCGAGCTGAAAAAAATTAAGGTGATTCTTGAAGCCAAAACAACAGATACGGGTGCGGGGGCTTTTGTGAATGTTACAGACCTCTGGTCAGAACAATAAAAACGATATTTTTTCCAACCGCGAAAAAAAAAACGCCTTTAACTGCGTAAATTCGTAATTTACATCATTATATTGATAAAAAATGTAAAACAAGCAACCTTTAGCTGTAATATACTGAAAAACCCTCATAAACGGGCCGCCTGGTCGAATGGATAGTACGCTCGATTTCTAAAGGCAAAGAGTTCGAGGCTGCTGTCGTATTCATTTTTTTTTGTTAATAATAGATAAATATTTATTAAATCTGATTTTCGCATTTAAAATTAAATTGTTGCGATACGTGAATCGCACATAAATTAAAATTTAATAAGAAGGAGAATCACAATCACGGTGCAATGATATATAAAAATTTCATATTATAAAAATTACGTTTATATAATGTCAAGTATTTGTATGTTGCTCGTTTTACATTTTTCATCAATGTAATGATCAAGTGTGTAAGGGTTATAGTGTTGTAGCCTTTATTTCATTAAGATGTAAAAAAGAAAACCTTACTGATCAGAGCGTGTTGTACAAGAAAGTATGTATCAAAAAGGTAACAAATTTGACCGTGTTTGAGATTTATTATTTTAAAGACGGAACCATTTTTTTGCATTAAAGGATCTCAGCCCATTATTGTAGTTTAATTGCAAGATCAAGGCTTCATATTTGAATATTACATTCTTTGATAATTGCATATAGTGCGGTATACTTGAATGTTGTTAAATTTCAAGATAGGTATGATAGCAGTAGGTAGCTATACGTTCAAATTAATCAAACTAACACTAACTAAACATATAAGCCACTCCCAAAAGGAAAACGTTTTAATACCTGCTCCATGAGCACGTGGTATATCTCTTTATGTATCCAATCAATGTTGTACGCGGGCGGACGCGTGTAAAATTGAAGAAACAAACAATTTAATCGGGACGCAAAGATTGTTAAGTGTTAGGGACCGGCGAACGCATATTCATCTATTTCGGCAGACGCGGCGTGCGTTATTTCGGGTATATTACCAGTAGATTTACGTTTGAGGGAACCTAAATTTCGAAGAGACGCGAATAAAATAGAGTTTGAGAATTAGTTACGACAACAGGAATTAGATTAGAACTGGGCGATTTAGAAAGGCAAGTTTATATGACCGAATTCATCCTATGAACATAAAAAGTATTACTTATAATAAATTTATAGGCACTTTTGGAGAGGTTTAGAAATGTTTATGGATGAATCAATGGATGAGGGTGGTACAGGGACTGCCTTTGTTGTTTATAATAGGGGTATTAGAAGTCGGGTAGTACGTTATATTATACTACGTTGTATTAAGAGTGGGAGTTTGTACGGTACGCGCGAATTATAACTGATAGCTTATCTATATTAGAGGCGTTAGGGAATTTAAAAAAAATTCAACCTGATTTGTTATTAGCACACAGTGGATCGACGCAAGGCGAGTAGCATAGCGGAGATGCGTCGAGACAGCAATTCATTCATAGCGTACATAGAAATCAATGTATTATTGTCTGCAGCATCTCCACTAGGCTACTCGTTCTGCGTCGATTCGTTGTGTGGTTATTTGATATTTGAGATATGTTACGAGAAGGGGGATAGGGCGATAATTAGGTATAGGTTAATTTCGGATATCGTACTTAAAAAAGACGATTAGGGTATAAACTTGATAATGAATGGCAGATTAGGTGGATTATAACTTTATATGGGAGGTAGACTAAGAAATTTATCGGTAACGTTACACGTTTTAGAGAAATTCTAACGGTAGAATTAATTACGGGTCACGGTAATTTTAAATCATATTTATGTAGAATTGGGAGAGTTAATGGTTCGCATTGTGAATGTGGTAGGGTAGACAATGCGACGTGTTTTATTTGAATTGTCACTGACTGATGAATGGTGGTCGCGTACGAAAGTTAGGGCATTAGCTAGTAGGTTTAATTGGGCGCGACGCGAAACAGATATTAGAGATAATGAGTAAAGGACGGACAAACTCGTTCGGAGAAGCGGGGAAGCGTTGCCTACACGCATCCATGCCTAGGAACTTGCATATGTATCTACATACATATGTACCTATAAGAACATACCCATAACTTATAAGAAAAGTAACAATAATTAACATAACTTAGTGAAAAGAGCTTCCCCTGTTTTTGGCCTATTAGTTGCATCAATATTTTGAATAGAAGTCTTGAGGTAGGGCCTTTGATTAGATTTATTAAGTTTAATACATTTCTTGTTGATAATCGTTTGAATTTAACCGTGCGCTAGATATAAAAACTTACCATCATTTCAAATGTATTGTGGAATTATAATGTTTGATATTAATAATACTGAATTAATTCTAATCATGATAAAAAGACTTACCCAAGTTTTTGTTTAATTATTTTAAATAGTTAGTGATCTTTATTCCTGCTTGTTTTATCTTTTTTTTAAATAAAACAAGAATAAAGAAATGGTCTATTACTATTTAAATAAGTAATACAATTATATATCTTATCTGTTACGGGTTATAAAAACGTCTTCAAATATAAATAATTTTAGCAATTCTTACTTTTCAATAAAGCCTGAACGGAGATATTTGAGTGCTGCAGAATTTAAATAACAGCACATATAACAACAGTCGCCAATGCGTGGAATATTGCGAAACAACAGCTGCGTTATGTCGTATCGAACAAACAAGTTATGTATATAGGCGTCATCGCTGTGCATTGAAATATCCACGTGATTTACGGGCGCGAATGTAGTTTTGTACATGGGTGTGCTTTTCTTACTCGGTCAAACAACTAGAAGATTTATACGGGCAATCGGGTGCTTTTCTATCAACACCCGCATATGCGTTTTTCGTTAGGAACGCCAAGCACCTTGCTTTAATAATGAGTCGGTCGAATGGTGAAAATCTTTTAGTATTGCTGCTAAAAAAATAGATAGGTTACATCGTTGCGGCATGATATTTGGATAGTTAGTAGAGTAGTACATATTTATAAATGAATGTTTCATGCTCTTTAGTGTTAAATTATAACTGTTAGCATGCTTAGAGCGAATAAATAAATATTTAAAATATATATCTTTAGTTTAATTGCTATTGGTTAGAATAAATAGGACTGTTAGATATTAGAATAGGTACTGTTGTTTTGTTTGTTTTGAGATCATTACAATCGTTCTGCTGTTTCAATTTCAATTACATTAGCGTTTAGCATTATAAATAAAATTATTCTAAAAATCTGTAACAGGTTACAACACTATGGCATCGTAAGTTGTCACCTAACTGAATAAAGAATATAATACAAAGCATATAACTAAAAGAGGCGAGGATTTGTCAGTTCTAAAGTTTAAAAACGTATTTTAATTAAAAGGATCTTTCCGTGAAAACACGTTTCCGTGACGTCTTTGCTCGGAAACATTTTAGCACTTTTACGTTCAAACTTTCTTCCGCTGCTTTTTTCCTTACCTAATTCACTGTAAACTATTCACAGAAAATTGTATTTTAATGACGAAATACATTAACACAAAAAGCGCCATGCACGAATTTAGAATCGAATCTAATATGGATATACGTTATATCGATTACTGCGATAGAAACGCAATAAAACTCACAAGCGAAATCACAGTGAATACACCGACGAGGTCGAATGTATTCGGTTCGGAAATATGCCACCAGGCGAAAGCAAAACTACAACAGCAGTGAACACAATTCGTGTTCGCCTTTGCGGCATTCCAACGCCGATGACAACAGCAGTATAAGAGTGAGGCTCCTCACAGTAATTCACGTAGTCCTTTATCGATTTCGATTGAGATATCGGCATCGGATTACGATTGACTGCCAGAGTTGTTGGATTCTCTCAAAGGAATGTCGATACGCCGTACACTGGTCCAGAACTTGGGAAATGCGGAAAAAGCTACTTACTTAAAAGTTACGCTAAATCTCGATAGTTTATCTTTCTTACAGGTTTTTAAGATGTAGATATTCATGTTAACAAATTTTCTCAATGTTTTCACATGCAGAGCATACATTAATTAAAAGGCCCAAAATTACGGATGTTACATACAACTTTCATAGATGTACGTCCTCTTGCGTGCACCAAAAGGTTTTGAATATTGTGCACGCAAGACGACGTACGTCTACGAAAATTAGAAAATTTAACGATAGGTTAGGTTTATATATCCTTAATCTTGAAATTTGAATAACTTACTCTGACATTATATACAACTAGTGATGGATTGCTACGAAGCAAACTGCTATTTTGTAGCAGCTATTCAATATCAAGAGAAGCTGCTACTTTTTGTAGCAGTTTCCTGATATAGTATACAAGTGCAAATGTTGGGACACATAGGTGTATATTTATAGCAGTAAAGCAGTCCATAAAATGTTTCTAAATATGTTGTGTAAAAGAAGTGTCGTGCGTAGGTTTGGATCTGAACTGGGCCCTCGAGCATGGAAATTTTGTTGTATAAGGGTATTTAGATCGTCTTGATCACTTTGAGAGGACCATGGCGAAGAAGGGATTAATTTTTCTCAACGATTAAATTAATTATTTTTCACAACACCGGCGAGGATGGAGGTAATAATCATTTAAATGAGTAAACTGATTTTTAACTTTTTAATAATTTATTAATTTGGAGCATTTTGTAATTGTAACTTCAGTGCTTATGTAATAAAAAAACATTATTTCCATGTGATTATTAAATTGAAGAATTTAGTAAGTTTTTGTCAAATAGATTTGAACCGGTGTGAACTTGGCAAGCAACTTTATTAAAAAAAAATAAACGTAGTACGGTTCGATTGTACTTCGTTTGTACCCGTTTGTACCACCTTCAGTTTCGTTTGTACCTCAAAGGTTAAAAAAATAGAAAGGGTTAAAAAAAAAATTAGCAAGCAAGTACAAGATATTCAAACACGGACAACGCCATTCGAAAGAGCATTGTTTATACCCGTTTGTACCTCCATTTAAATCGTTTGTACTTCCACCAAACCGGAAGTAGAAACATTTGAAAATAAGTAAGTTGGCGAGAGAAATTTCGCCCATTTTTGAGATATCGGAAAACGGCCAACGCTATTCAAAAGAGCATCGTTTGTACCCGTTTGTACCTCTTTTTACATCGTTTGTACTTCAACCAAACTGGAAGTAATGACAATTCAAAATATATCAAAGAGAGAAATTTGGGTATTTTTTAAGATATCAAAAAACGGCCAAAGCTATTCAAAAGAGCATCGTTTGTACCCGTTTGTACCTCCTTTTACGTCGTTTGTACTTTAACCAAACCGGAAGTAATGACAATTCAAAATATGTAAAGAGAGAAATTTGGCTATTTTTTGAGTTATCAAAAACGGCAAGGCTTTTCGAAAAAAGCATCGTTTGTACTCGTTCGTACCTCCTTTTAAATTGTTCGTACCTCAAAGGGAACCGGAGTAGAGACATATGAAAATACGTCGGATAGAGAAATGTTGCTAATTTTTGAGATATCGCAAAGTGGCTAACGCTATTCTATAGAATATCGTTTGCAACCTTTTTTGAAATCGTTTGTATTTCAGCGAAACCGGAAGTAGTTCTTTTCAATGTTTATGTTACATTTTTTCTTAATTGACCAAGGTTCCCATCCCCTATTTTAGAAAACATATAAATACAGATATTCTGCATTTTGTCAAATTAGGTCAGACAACCTAGTAATGTGACCACTATTTATTAATTAACTATGTATTTAATTTTTACTTTGTGAGACCTTTAAATATATTTTTAAATATATATGTTGTTTTTAAAACCATCTCTTATTATATATTTCTATATCTTTGGTTGCAGATACCGGTTGTAAATGTATGCATTTAACACCAATTATACTTTTCTTATTATCTAATTATTATAGACCTCTGCTAGGGAGATTATAAAGAAAGATATTCAATTGAGTCGTGTAGCGGCATATTCAACGCATTGAATCAAATGACATTGCCCGTTGTGCGATATCTCAAAGATTAGCGAAATTTCTCTCTCATATCTTCAAATGGTTCCGGTTTGGTTGAAGTACAAACGATGGTAAAAGAGGTACAAACGGGTACAAACGATGCTGTTTTGAATAGCCTTGGCCGTTTTTTGATATCTTAAAAAAAACCCAAATTTCTCTCTTTGACATATTTTGAATTGTCACTAGTTCCGGTTTGGTTGAAGTACAAACGATGTAAAAAGAGGTACAAACGATGCTCTTTTGAATAGCTTTGATATCTTAAAAAATACCCAAATTTCTCTCTTTGATATATTTTGAATTGTCATTACTTCCAGTTTGGTTGAAGTACAAACGATGTAAAAAGAGGTACAAACGGGTACAAACGATGCTCTTTTGAATAGCGTTGGCCGTTTTCCGATATCTCAAAAATGGGCGAAATTTCTCTCGCCAACTTACTTATTTTCAAATGTTTCTACTTCCGGTTTGGTGGAAGTACAAACGATTTAAATGGAGGTACAAACGGGTACAAACAATGCTCTTTCGAATGGCGTTGTCCGTGTTTGAATATCTTGTACTTGCTTGCTAAATTTTTTTTTAACCCTTTCTATTTTTTTAACCTTTGAGGTACAAACGAAAACGAAGGTGGTACAAACGGGTACAAACAATGCTCTTTCGAATGGCGTTGTCCTTTTTTGAATATCTTGTACTTGCTTGCTAAATTTTTTTTTAACCTTTCTATTTTTTAACCTTTGAGGTACAAACGAAAACTGAAGATGGTACAAACGGGTACAAACGAAGTACAATCAAACCGTACTACGTTTATTTTTTTTTAATAAAGTTGCTTGCCAAGTTCACACCGGTTAGATTTGAATAGCTTACTATTAAATCACATTGATATTCTTCTTACATTCTAAATGGGTTTTGCCAAATTATTTCGTAAAATGTTGAAGAAAAAATAATATACAATGATGTTCTGTAAAAGAAACTTTAAATTTGTAAAAACTATATCACAATATATATTAAAATACATATGGATATTGAGTGAATAGCGGTAACAATAAGACACTATAACATATTACTGTTACTGTATTACTGTTTATTTAAAAAATTACACAGTCTAATATAGTTATAATATAACTAATTATAAAGCTTGCTGTCGCTATTTTTATTATCCATTTTCTCAGTGAAGCTGTGTGCAAAGTTGTAGAAATAGTTCACTTGTTTGACGTATACCGCTATTTAAGGAAAACTGCTACAAAAAGTAACAGCATTTTTAAACTGCTAACCAAAACTAGCAGAAGCAGGTTGTAGCTGCTAACGTAAAGAAGTAGTTTTATACATCACCACATACAACTAATTTAATATAAACAATAAAAACATCAACAGTGCATTACATATTGCTCGCATTTTATTGTTTACTAGACAAACCGCAAAATGTGATTGCGTTTACAAACGTAAACAAAAACCCGTTCCGCAGGTTTTACCTTCCTTCAAGAAACGACAACACCCAAGGTAACTACTAGGGGTAACTAAATAGGTATATGTACAACATAGGCCTGGCAGATGACGCAACCTGCAGATTCTGGCAAGAGGAAGAGGAGACACCAGTTCATGTGTTTCTATATAATGGGCGTGGAGAACACCACAGCCAGCAGCTACACAAAGAAGTCGCTCTCAAAGATGATAAACTTAATTAAGAGAGCAAAATTAGAGAGCGTCTTCTAGGAAAAAGGGGTTCACAATATATCTGAAAAGGTCGCGGTGAAACAGGTTCATAGGCCACCCCAATCCCAATCTGATCTAATCTAATCCCGCCAATAGTGCGCACAAATCACACACATACTAGATGCGTATCTCAATGCAATGTATGATCCCTACATTCAGTGCGTGTAGCTTTCTCATGGAGACGCGAGGGGAAGGAAAGCGTAAAGGTTATGCAACCATAACTGCTCTGCTTGTATGCATAAAATCCTTATCATAATTAATAATAATTCAATGTCAATAATAGAATTCAAATAAATGTCATTTAAATCTTAAAATTCTACCGCATTTTTTTCCGATTTCTGAATATGACGGTAAACACTTTAACTGTTGCTGCTAAATTGAGGAAAGAAAGCAAAAGAGATTTTTCACAATAATGCCAATGTTTCACATTAATAAAATATTTCAAAGAATCGTAAATATAATCAATACACCGCGTGTAATAATCATTGTTGATGTAAGCAAAATGTTAGATTTACCTTTTCATTATTTACTTATTGAAAAAAACATTAGAAAAGTGTGGTATATTAATAAAGGGTATATTTCGTATATTACATTATGTGTTTGTTAATACGTATTATATCGTTATTTATATTTTAGTGTAATTAAATTTTATAGGCATACCTATCTTCCATTTTCCTTTTTTATTATTCCAGATAAAAACTAAGTTTAACTTTTTTTTTATAATTTTTTTTTTGGTATGACGGTATCTTTATGTAAAAAACAGGTTATTGTCCTACATTACATTTTATTTGGTTGTTTACGTTTCGATTCTTTTGAAAATCATTTTCAAAACCTTATAGTTTTTAACACATGTATGTTTTTAACATAGATTATAAAATTAACATCTTTCACGATGTAGGTCAAATTGTAATTATACAAAATGAAAATATACAAAATTTTATCTTTCAAACATATATACACATTACAAACACATCACTACATTTAAAACGATAACACACAAATAATGTTTTAATTATTTAATTTACTTATTTGTGTGTTATCGTTTTAAATGTAGTGATGTGTTTGTAATGTATATACATGTTTGAAAGTTAAAATTTTAAATATTTTCATTTTATATAGTTGCAATTTGACCTACATCGTGAACGATGTTAATTTTATAATCAATGTTAAAAACATGAAAACTAAGGTTTTGAAAATGATTCTCAAAAGAATCGAAACGTAAAGAACCGAATAAAATATAATATAGGACAACATGGTTTTTACATAAAGACCCCGTCATACCAAAAAATAAAAAAGTTAAAGATAAAAACTAAGATAATGCATTACAAAAATATCTACTGTTATACAAAATATTTTAACTGTTATTTTAAGTCTTGTTTCGTACAGATGCCTTATTCGCATCAAACTGGTCTATTTGGGGTCTATGATTTATTGGGAACCAATTCCATTGCTTTACGGTTTCGCATATATCTATTTGTTTGTAACAGATTAGAGCAGATATTTACGATCTAAAATACACAATACTGCGCCAAATTAACAATTATAAGGGCAACTTCAGAATTGATATTTTTTCTCTGATACTACTGAGTCTTATTTTTCTATAATATCTTGAGAATCAACTATTGATTTTCTCAATTTTATATTCATTATCTTCAGAAATGTTTCGTATACAACTCGGTACTAAATGTAATTCTGTTTAATCTAGATGAGATAAAAGCTGATTATGAAGATTAATGCGCGCACGGATTGCTATAATTCTAAAACTCTTGCATCGATATCAGTGTACGTATTTATGACATTCATTTTCTAGAAAAGCTATTTTGTATTTCTAAGTGATTGTTTATTTTAATCGCTAACAAGAATTTAAAATTACTGCAAATTTTTTTACTTCCTAGAAGAACAAACACGGCAAACAGTTTCGGAGTTACAGGAAAACGTGATCGAGTTATTCTTAGGTGTAAGAATTAACTTTTACTCTTCATGGCGCTTTTCAAAATGAATAAAAATACCTGTATGGTATCAATTTCAAGGGTTTGTTCAGAAATGTTTTGTAAACAAACCATTAATTCCAAAAATATTGTAGAAAGATTAATTAATAATTGTTAATAAAAAAATGCTTCCTTCTGCGGTCGAACTTCACATGTAAAGTACACATGTGAAGTTCGACCGCAGAAAGAAGCGAAAATAATTTAGCTAAACCTTAATGGTAATTTTATGTCCATAATTGGGTTAGACTTTCAGTTTGAAAAAAGGTGTAGAAAAATACTTCCCAATTATTATATTTTATTTTACTGCATTTCATAATAAAACCTCTCTGCACTACCGGTTTCGGCTTTTTTGCCTTCTTCAGGTGCATTAATTGTTTTTTAAATTAAGAAATGCAAAAGTCGATAATTTAAAAATTCTGAAAACTGGTGGAACCATCAAATGCATTGGAATAAGGTTAGTGTAACTCCGCGGTCGTAACCTCTCCGGACACTAAACACCGTGCAACGCTGGGTTACACCAATGTATTTGATGGTTCCACCAGTTTTCAGAATTTTTAAACTGTCGACTTTAGCAATTTTTAATTTAAAGAACAATTAATGCACCTGAAGAAGACAGAAAAGCCGAAACCGGTAGCGCAGAGAGGTTTTTTTTTATTATCAAATGCAGTAAATAAAATAAAATATAGTAATTGGGAAGTATTTTTCTACACCTTTTACCTAAACTTCTTCATCATCAATATGTATAAATAATTATAGATGCTACTAATTCTAAGTACCACATACCTAACTTTTCAAGAATGTATTTACACTTCTGCACCAATACTATAAAATTTAAACTGTAACAAATCAAAATCTGATTAGCTGGAAGAAAATATTTGCACAAGAAATACATACCTGGCCTAAAATGTTGGATCAAAAATGTTTATTACGGTTTGACAAGCTGTGTTTATCAAGGGTATGCCATGAAAACGAAGCTTTGAATTCACAGTAACCTTTAGTGTAGGGTGTAGACTTATTAAATTGCTCAGCTACATATTAAGTTGCATACTTAACGGTTTACGTGTCACCGAAATTGGAGGAACCCCCCTTCAAAAATGGGCGAATGATATCCTACATACTGACGCATCTATTTTATTTGTGATTTGTGATAGTGCGCACGAGAATTATTATCAGAACATGTTGTTTAAACTTAGTGCAGCACTGGTGCAGTAATCCGAAATCGCTATAAAATTTGTAGCTGTTTTGACATTTTTCAAATTGCCATTTCAGTCAACGATTCAAGAATATGCTGGCTAATCTTTTTGTTACCGCGATGGTAGCGCAGGTAGAATTGCGAGATTGCACGCAGAAAGTTGTCTCAAACGAAGAGCTTCTTGTGGCAAATCTAACCAGAATCGTTTTCACATTTAAAGAATGAAGATCTTTCCTCAAAACAACCAGTGAATGTCTCGTCAACCTCGCAGAAAAAATGCTCCCGCTGTACTAAAGAAATAGGAGACGATGAGCCCATATATCCCCGCAAAATTGCAACACTAAATACTATGCTCGTGCTATCTCCAGTTAACCCAGAACTTGCGCCCTAATAATTATACTGTTAAGCAAATCTTTTGTTGCTTGGATTTTAGAAAATGATTCCAATTGAACTTTTCTATGACGAAGCGACATTCACTTGAGAGAGTCGCTAATTTGCGCAACGAACATGCCTGGAACACTGAAAATCCACCTGAATATTGGGGAAATATTTTCAGCACTCTTTTTAAATGAATGTGTGGGGAAGAACCAATTGTTAAAGACATGCTTGAGCCTAATATCTTTGAAAGAAATCTTAATAACGCAATGTATAGAAATTTCTTACTAGATCAACTTCCGTTACTGCTTGAAAAACTCTATGAATATAAGCCGGCTAATGTGGTTCTAGCAGGACGGAGTATCATTAACGAATTGCCACACTGAGTACGGACAAGGAAAGGTCGATACTAGAAATGAACTACTGGTTAGAATCGAACAAGCCTTTGATGAAGTGGAAAATGTTTAACTGTTCACAGTGCACATGTCAAGCAGTTGTGGAACCTCATTTTTAAAACGTTTGTGTTCCACGGTTGCTTTCGTTGATTACTTGTTTCAATTTTAAAATACAGATTTTTGAAAATACGTCTTAGGTGTGAATTACTTTATTACAAACTAGATTCGCAGATTTTCTGAAATTATGTAATTAAAACTCTACAAAAGTGGACAATTCGGCCAATGTTAAGTAAAGTTAACTATAATTAAGTATGAAGAGTTCTTTTTTCTTATTTTTAACCAAGAAATCGCTATACAGAAGCCTCGAATTTTCTAGTTGGACATCCGCGTATCATATGTATATCAGGAATGACTGGAAATGATGTTAGGCACTAGATCACCACAGAAACGAACTGCAAAGCAAGTTATTATTCAAATGTCACTTTAACAGCTTTCATCTACTCAAAACTATTTCGGAAAATCAACTCAAAATTCACAGTTAATTCAAAAATAGGGTCAAAATTTTCCGTTTCAAATAATCTAATTAACTTTCATTTGCCCGAATCAAGAGAAAATGGATAAGCAACGTGCCAATCTCAATGCCATAGCAGATATAGTGAATGAACTGAAGAAAGAATACGATAATATATATTGTGAACCTGCCCCAGTATGTTGTTGCTGTCCGCAACAGCAGGAAACCTCTTGTGAACTCCGAGCCTTATGGTAGGTAAACAAAATATATTATGGGAACTCAGGGGTGAAAAGTAATCTATTATGTCAAAGCATCGATTTTTTACTACTAGTTTCAATTTTGAAAATCGAATACTTAGTATCTAACGACCGTTATTTCGCAAATATTCCCCAAAATTGTATTCACACAATAGGTGACATACAGCTCTTTCAACATAGCAAAAGACCCACGTGACATCTGTACCATACCTGTGAAATGTATTCGTGAAAGATGGCAGAAAAAGCACCAAAAACATTTTCTATTCTATATATAAACCTCTAACTTCAGGATTGTTTCAATGTATTATTTTTCGTACAGATTTATATGGTGTGACATGCTCTTTAGAACTAAAAAACGGCCACTCCAGGAGTGAATTCTAAATGTAATCGCTATCAACAATGACTGACGATAACTCAACACCAAGAACGTGCATACGACTGACTAGTATGGCAATGAACATCTCAACGACAACGGACACTCAGCGTCGGCACATTGATCTTCCGGGGGAGAAATTCGTGACCTTCAATCCGCTAATTTACTTCTACTGGCTAAATGCTAAAAAGTACTCAAAAAAGATGACTATTCTACGCGCACATTCAAAATTCACTAGTCGGGTTGACATGTTCCTCATCAGCTGTTAATTCGCTTGTATGTGCATGATAACCTCGCAGGTAACCTCAAACAAAACCATCAAGTGACTGTCCTGTCAAGAACTGTTTTGGCAAGAGCCGAGCTTGGGAGAGCTTGACTAAGCTAAGGAAGCTACTGGCTAAGGAAGTACTCAAAAAAAGATGGCGGTTCCGCGCTAACAAAATTTGCTAAGTGTCCGTCCTTGGTTACATGTTCCTTGACTATGGCCACCATAGCAGCGTATTTAAAATCAGTTACAACGAATCGCGTTTGCTTCTCCATTCGTTTAAAACTCTGAGGCGGAGTTCACATCGGAGTGATACGACCGCAATACCACAAGCGACACAATTAGCAACACAACATGTACCGTGTAAATTTAAGCAGAATGCGCACCAGAGGAATACGACACGCAATATAACAAGCCACACAACCACTAACACGACAATTAAATTAAATTTACACGACACGTTCCTGATTGTGTCGCTTGTAGCATTCGTGTCGTATCCGTGTCGAATCACTCCGGTGTGAACTCAGCCTAATTATAACCTCTTAAATTCATATCGGGTATTTAATTGTGTAAACATGTGCATGTAAAAATATTTTAGAAAGCAACGTCATTAACTAACGAAGACAGTAGTTGTTTGTTAAGTTGAAAGGTCTACATATAATGCCTATGCAATAAAATCCTAGAAACACAGGAATAAAACCATAATTGTTTTTCTTTTCTTTTTCGACAACAATTTAAAACAAAACAAACGTAGATTTTGAAATGTTAAATGTTTATGTAGTAAATTTTAAAAGAAAAAACGTCTGCGAACAGGAGAGACTATATCGGGTCCCTTCCATTAGGTACTAAGAACTGATATTTTCTCTCTTGCCGAATATGCTGCATGCGCTCTGCCATGCGGTGCAGGGCTGAAATCGCAAAATGTGTCCACGACAGTTCGCAAAGTAAGTCCACATTACTTCGCGAACTGTCGTGGATTCCAACTTTAGGGGGTGCAATTTGACTTTGAAATTCGCCCTAAATTTCGCTTATTCAAAATAACTTTTAAACTGTGAGAGATAAAAAGAAAATGTCTATGGAGGGCTTGCTTATGTAGCCCTTCCGATTGATATAGCTACGTATATACAAGGTGTTACAATAAGTGCGGAACGACATATGTTGTGCTTATTTGATCGAATTTCAGAAATCGGTTATAATCACTCTATTTGACACCGAGTACTGTATATAGACATGAATTAAATAATTATACAGGTTCACAAAATTATGAAGTTTTTTTTATATTTCCTTATTCTAATGAGATACTATGTATATCGTTATGTGATTACATTGTATGTTGAAACCCAGTGTAAAATTATATCAGCCCTATATGTGATAGTTTTCGCGCTATGAATGTTTGGATGTGGAAATATATTTCGCCCTAACAGAGAGCAGGCAAAATAAAACATATAGTTCCACCGATTGTTCTTGATACTTTAGACATTACACACTATATATACAAACTAGCGACAGATTAAGACTTCAATGTTGATTCGTCACAAATAAAGTACTATCATTATCGGTATTCGTGCTATTCGTAAGCACACAAAAAAACTAATTGTGTATTTGCAATAATATGAGTTCATATCGTTTTGCAGGTATGCGGATAGTTATTTATATAAAAGAACTTATAAAAATAATATAATCGGTGCACACTTCGTATGAATAATAACACAAGTAATAAACTGCATTTTCAAATATTATTTTATGTAAGGCAGAAACAGTCTAATTTTATAAAATACGTAGTACTGTGGACAGGCGCCCCGGTTTTCGCAAATTCAGATGTTATCATGTTTACCGATTAGCCTTTGTCAATGTTTCGAGCAAGTTTTCACAGACAAATATATAATTTTTTCATAAGATTTAGTTAATGAGTTGATTGTATAATTTATTTAGTTAAGTGTTCAGTTGTTTTAAATTAAATTAATTTATTTAATTGTCTAGCGCTCGCTAGTTTGATTCATTGTTTATGCTTTTGGATGTTGGTGTATAGATTTTGTGCGTTGCGTTGCACGCAGCTGTTGTTGTTACAAAAACGTCTGGTGAATTGTATGAGCCAGTTCCTTGCTAGACGCTAGCGTAAGTACATGTGTTTTTGAATTCATTGCTGCCATTTTGTTTATTCTTATGATTTAAAGATTTGTTTCGTTTAAATTGTATTTTATTCTGTCCATCAAGGAACTCGCGTAATAATAATTGTTATTATATTGTTGTGTACACATTTTAGATATAAGATCATTTATTATTTTTGTTCGGGAAGATATTTTAGTTTAAAGAGTTAATTTTTCGTTTTTTTAATTTTGCTGATTTGTATTTAATTATTAATCACCTGGGTTGGGTGAATAGAAGCATTGTGCTTGTATTTAAATTTTTCTTTTGCAAATGTACTTGAATTGTCCACGTTTAATTTAGTTTGTTTTAATTTTGAAACCACGTGGATTGATTTGATACAAAAAGGATTATCTTCTTGAACAAATTTGTTTTTTTGCTTTGATATAGGAATTAGCATTGTCCTATTGCAATTTTGAGTCTAATGCAGTTTTTGATTTCGGCCAGAACCCTTTGTTCACGGTTATTTTTCTGCATAAATTATAATTAACTTGTTTTTTTCTCTATAATAAAATTCTTGATTGTGAATTAACGTCATTCAAAATACTGTTCTTTTATTTTTGATTAAACCTTTTCAATTTTTGGTGTATTTAAGAAAGTCAGATTTTTCACCCACAATTTACTTTTCGGGATTAGATTCATGTTTTAATTCACGGGGGTAACTCTGAGTTTAATTGTTCTTTTGCGCTCTTTTAATTTTTATCCGTTGAGCTAGCTACTTTAATTTTTCTTTTTCTTTTTTAATATTCATTTTGCATTTTCTTTGGTACATTCAGTACACAGCAGTAGGTACATTCTTTGTGCATTATTCTTCGTCATGATAGTGAAATTCTTCAAAAAAGTGATGTAAACACAAATATTGATTACGACGTGCACATCTTATAAAAGCGAGCTGTCCACATATTGAGCAGGTGGGTCAAATTCCTTCGTTATTGAACGAAAACACATGTCTCACGGGATGGGTAAATTTAACTGGTCTGGATTCTATGTAACCGCTTGTGTACTAGGAATATAGAAATAGATTACATCTTGGAGAGAACCAAAAATTTCAATTTGATAGTCATATTGCGTTGATGCAAATTAAGGTCAATATTGGCAAGCAAAATTTGATCGGGAAACCGCTTGGCGAATCCCTTCCACACACGAAAGCTGTATATGTCGAGCGGTTACGCCATGCGCCAGTCCAGTCGTTTTGAAATTAAGTTTCCGTTTTAACATTTAAAGCCTGATAAGAACATAACAGAGTGTGCCCTGTTAGATTTTGATGGAAAATTTGAAGATACAATGCAACCTCATAATAATATACAGAATACCTCATTAGAATAATAAAGTGTATATAAATGAAAAGATATGAACTCCAATTGCCAATATGTAATTAGTATTCTTTTGAATACTTACCAACAGCACAAATAGATAATGATAGGACTTTATTTTTGACGAGTAAAAAATCAAGTCGTAATCCGTTGCTAGTTTATATATACAGTGTGTAATGGTTAAAATATCAAGAACAATTAGTGGAAGTATACATTTTCTTCTCCCTATCCCCTGTCACATGTCAGGGCGTAGTTTATTCCTGCATTCAAATGCATCAACTCGAAAATTACCACATATAGGCATTTAACACCTGGTATAATTTTACCCTGGCTTTAAACACACAATGCAACCGCATAACAATATATACAGTTTCTCGTTAGAATAAAGAAATGTGAAAAAAATATAATTTTGTAAACACTCTGTATAATTATGTAATTCAGGTCGCGTATTTCCGTTTGCGTGTCTAACAGAAGGACTGTATGGTTCTCAGATGAACACGGGTTTGTCTCGAAGATCAGTATTCAGCCTACTTCTATTGCTCGTCGCAAAACCCTACATCTAGTTCGCAATGGAAGGATTCATTTCATTTCATTCTCCATAAATAATAAACAAATTTAAATAATCCTCGTTGGTATAATTTAACCGCGCCGGTGTTGTTTATAATTGAAAACTAAATGACATTTCATCAATGCTGGATTGTTTGCCGAATGGTCATAACTTACTTAGGTATACCAAAGCAGGATGACATTTTAAAAAACTACATAAGATACCTTCTTACATCATCATACATATTTTACTAATTATCTTAACAAGTGGCCGTTTTAGATGGGTAATGAATACGACTTTTTTGTATTTTTATAAGCGCAGTTTGATGAGAAAGAGAAAAGTAGGTTAGGTGTATTAAAAAAAAGAAGTTTTGACACTTTTTCAATTCGAAAGTCTAATTGTAATTTTCGGACACGCTGTATAATGTTTTCGAAAATTTTATTCGGTTTTTTTAAAATTTTATAAATTTCCAATTTTCCAAGTTAAATACCTTGTTACGGGGTTCGTTTGCTCTCAAGTGTAAGGTCTTCTAGGATCGAAATAATTTGGTTCGACACACAAATTTTTGGATGACACTGTATATTTGACAAAACAAATAAAATTCATGATAATAAAGATACAATGAATTACAATAAAACTTAACTCTTAACATAGGTTACGATGATAATATATGAATGTTCGGTCTTAACCTGTATACTTAAATAATAAATTAAACCATTAATTATGATATAATTTCGAAATATAGATATTATTCTTAATGTCTAGGTTAATAATGTTGGCCGGAAGGTTTGTGTCATGTGATAGGATTTCAAAAATAATAAAATAAAATAATGAAATATTAATTTGATGCAAGAAAAGAAAATAATACAACTAAAATATACGACAAATTTTTAGGAGTGTCGGTGTATTGCGTCCGGGAGGGTGGTTTGAGCGCGTTACGCTGATGTCAAGGCGTGGTCCCCTTTCGAATTCAATGATCTGGATCCGGTTTCCCAAATTAAGTACTTCGATCACCCTCGAGGTTCAACCCAAAGCCAAAATACACAAGTAGTAGATAGCAGTAGTGTAGTAGTAGTAGATAGTAGATAGTAGATAATAGTAGGTCCTAAGATAGGATCGGATTACTAAACTGATAAAATTAACAAGAGAAGAAGTCGGCTTACCAGTGACCTAAGATGACGCCATTAACAAAAGGAATGCCGGCTTGACGCTGCTGTTGTAACACCCTTTTCAGGAATATCGATGCAATGGACATAGAACTCCTGGCTGCCCCAGGTAAACGGAAAAATAATGCACTCGATATTAAAAGTTTCTCGCGCGACAAAATCCCCACACCGTGGTAACTAATTGAAATTTGCACGGAGCAACTTGAACAGCGCGTCTAAGATGGTGTGCGAAACCTATGCGTCTCCCTTGCTAGCGAGAGGGCGGAAATAGGAAAATACAACGTGAATCAAATAAGTCACTGACAAACTGAACAAAGCGGAATAATTTGCACAAAAGAAAAGGTTTTAATGAATGAAACTAATAAACTGATGAATGAAAGCAAATTTAACTGACAATGAATTACTAATTAATTTGGAAATAAATAACGAAAATGAGACATTAAATTTTGCCATCACGGTAAGATGCGTTGTGACGAGCAAGGAGTTCGAAACTTCACTGCTAGATGGCGTTGCAGGGTCTAATTCTTAAATTAATGAAATAAAAATCTTTAAATAAAATCTAAAAATGAAGCGATCGCAATCCAACGGCAACACCTTTGTAGTTATAGAAGTTCAGATGCATTCGTCCATCTGTTAACAATTTAAAAAAATGCAAATATTTTAAATATGGTTGAAAATAACAACATAGTTGTTTTAACAAACTTACTTTAGATTTGAACGAGGAATTAAAAAATGTCATGATATATAGGGTGTTCCATTTAAAATAACAAAGTTGACAGACACTTCCGGTTCAACCGGATGCCCTAGATTATTAAAAATATTTTAGTTCAATAGCGCAAGCCGGCTTTAGTATACTGCGAAATTTTCAGAATTTCCAATGTATACTCTTTCATATATCGATCTATGCAGTTCGTCATGGGACACCTGTATATAGTACCGGATGCCAAATAGAGTGACTATAACCGATTTCTGAAATTCGATTCAATAAGCACAACATATGTGTTCGTGCTTATCGTAACACCCTGTATATAAGTAGCTCTACCAATCGAAAAGCTGCATAAACGCGATGCACGTCTTCTTTCGCCGTTTAAAAGTTATTTTGGATAAACGAAATTTTGGTCGAATTTCAAGGGCATTTTACACCTCCTAAAGTTGAAGTTCCGCAGCAACAGCAAAAGTGTTCTTGAGCAACACTCACTCAATGGGGTCTATAAACTGGCGAAGTTTCATTAGAATCCGCGATTTACAGTTCGCAAGGTTCTCTTAGTGAGCTACGACGATTCACCAAACGGTAATAGATCTGTACTGCGGCCTCGTACGTAGGTACTACACCTACAACTAGTCCTTCTATTTCCAGTGGCGCAGATGCAATCTACAGCTTGTAACTTTTCACGCTGTATATTTTCTGATGTATTTTCCCATTCGATTTTCTTCCTTAACGATTATAATCGGTAAAAGCGATTCGATTCTTGAAACGATTTTTAATTCGGTAGGAAAAAAGAATTCGCTCCACTCATAAAAATCGATCGCGTATTCGCTTAGCGTTACTGAATTCTTTTTAATTCCAATCGCCCACTACTATCCCTATCATTACGAAGAGCTGACATTTTCTCCCTTACTTCCCTAGACTTGAATCACTCAGATATTTTTTTTTCTTCAAGTCTACCACGTTCTATTGTCTCGCCTACTTCGCATTTTACATTTTAATGTGTACGCGACGCTTACATAAACGGTTAAAAATAAAGATAATTTTAAAAATGTCTTAAATGTCTTTGGTTATAACATAAAAGTACACTACTTCTACAATAGCATGTAGTTGTCGGGGAAGCCATCATTCTTCAATTGATTTCATAGAGACACTACCCACACCAGACCACTACATCTTTCAAGATTTTAATCTTTAAAGGTTGCTCTCTTGTAACCATCGCCAATGTAACCTACCCTATATACTTGTACTCTTTGTGGTTTCTAGGTATGCTACAAGGTACCGAAAGCGAGAGGGACGGGCGCTGCCGCCAAGATCAAAAGGACGTTTAGGACGAGACCGATGGATCTCGCCGATTCAATACCGGTAAAGCAATCCAAGTCTCGGGAACTAAGAGGTAGCGTTATGTATGTGGGATGCGACTGCGAGAAACGAAACGGCCTGCAGGACGACTGCCAAAGAACCGAGTGTCACGGCTCGCCAGAGTGCCTCACCAAGCCAAACCCTACTTGCGGTCCCAGCCGCTTCTCCAACGGTAAACATCTGGGGAAACCCTACCCGTACATTAGCTCACGGGGCGGTACAATATCAGGGGGTTCTTACGGCGCTAGTGTCGCCACAACAGGGTTACCAAGTCAAAATAGAGCTGATATAGATGGCGGAGATGTCATAGAGTACGAATACCAATGTATGCCCGTCCTTAATACTGGTGATAATCAAGGCGGCGCAACGCTTGAATGTGTTTGCGATGAAACCGCAGCATAACAGAATCATAGGCATCTTCTAAATCTAAATTCAGGGTTATTCGTCAAAGCGGTTCTTTGGTGAACATCCTGTGGCTAAAATTCTCCTGGTGTATGTTGTGTGACGGATCTTTGGCTTTTAATGCGCACAGATCATCGGCGAAATAAATCCAAGACTCGTCCTCAAGGTCCTAAACCTCCACCAACTTCACTGTGTCCAAACTTCGGTCCCGCACCGACAAAACCTTGTCCGGGTTCCATAAAAGGAAGCACTCAGCCTTGCCCAGTCAAACGTCGAAATTCTTCAGCAAGAGGATCTCGGACGTACATTGCGCCAGTTGACATCAGTAGAGGAGCCAATGCCTTCTTCCAATACGAACCTGCCAAACCAAAAGCCTGTTGCCAGTGTCCTTCTACTAATGAGATGCAATCAGCAGCCGATTTTCCTTGTTGTCCTTGTCCGCCGTCAGTACAACAGCAAGGTTTTAGCCAAGAGATGGAAAGTGGCAATGATCTCTGTTGCGAATGTCCATCTCCAATGGAACAAGCCGAGTTTTTCGGATCAAGATGTTGTGAATGCAGTCCTCAAGAATACCAGCAAAACGATATCATATCCGCTCAAATGGATGGCTGGAACAGCAACAACTCTAAATGTTGTAGTTGCCCACCCCAAACAACGGAACAATTTGGAAATAACTTACGATCTTCACAAAAACAAACCAATAGGAATTTGAACTCGTTTATTCCGCAGCGACAAATTGATTCAAACAGTCCGGCAACATATGACCAGTGCTGCCAGTGTCCTTCATTTGTGCAGGTACAACAGTACCAAAATTTGGATCAATGTTGTCCTTGTCCACAACATGTGGAGCAACAATTCAGGTAATAATTTTGCCGTGGAACAACAAGAAAACTATCCAAACCCTCCTAGTGCAGCCTCACAATGTTGCCCGTGTCCGCAGAATACATGGCAACAATTCGATAATGATCCAAATCTTCAATGTTGTGCATGTCCTCCATACGATGAACAACAATATGGCAATCTGTCCAACCAAGTAAATCAGGAGTGTTGTCCATGTCCTTCAACGAGCAATAAAGAAGTTTATATCGATATGCCAGATGAAGAAAATTATATCCAAATATGTGTTCCTCCGTGCCAGTTATCACAGTGTCAGTCTCAAGCGCAACAGACTAACATTCCTAAAACTGCAAATCAGAGTTGTTGCGCATGTTCCCAAGAAATGATCCCGAAATCTGCAAGAGGTAAGAAAGCCTATTCGAAACGCTCACCGGCCAAAGAGCAAGTTCTCTGCAGGCCATGCGTAATCAGTGACAGTGATCAGCCGATTGTTCAAACCGAAGATACTGATTACCCAACAATGTGTTGCAGTTGTACTCGAACGGTCAACAACACGAATACAGCGCTTAATCAACATCGAAATGACAATTGCAAATGTGGTGTTTCCGAGCAAAATTCCTGGACATATGCGATGGCGCCAGCCTACTTTATCAACCAATGCCCTAGTGGTTGCCAGTCAAGGGTTTGTTGCAAAGTTTGCAACAGGTCTTTGCCGTCCTATTGTTTCGCCTGTCCCCCGCCTTGCCACCTTTGAATGAATCATATCGACGTTATATTAATCAGTGTCATCTATGTTTTAAATGAAATAAATGTTAATGTTGACAAATGCTAAGATTCAAAAATAAACTATTTTCCACATATTCGGCTACAGTTTGATCTTGTATTGCATTGTCGTCCATCATTTTTTAATCACAAGCTTCTTTATTAAAATATTGTAGTATCTATTCCTTAACTCTCAACAATTTCTTTTAACATCTACCCATTTAGAATTTAAAACCGCTACACTATTATTTTGCGCGCCTCTAGAAGTTAGAGGCACTGATACCTAGATTGAAAAATAATAATTCAAAATTTTGATAACCATAAAAACAATGATTAACAAATCTTATGTTCTTAACCCTTGACGATGAATATTTTCGACATTGAATTACAACCAACATTTCTCTTGGCTTTTTGTCATTGTTTGGGGGATTAATGGTGGATTTCTAAGCAAAAAAAGCTATAAATCTGCTTTACAAAAATTTTGCAAAGTGCTTGATTATAGATTTACTTACAGAAATAGTTGTTCTGTACTGGTTTCTACTAATTTTTATTCCATAGAGAACTTAACTTACAGACCAGGTGATATTCTGTGCACATAAGTGTTTGCTTAGAATGTGCTTGTAAGCTACATTCTGTTTATAAATCTACAGTATATTTTCGTAACGTTTACGGTAATCGAAATTCATTGTGCGTTTTGTGCAAATCTATAGCATGTATAAGACTTTCTCTAAGAGCTGTAAACATTTGTACCATTCTGTACACTTTCGTCGCTACATATGACTACCCTGTCTAACATTTTCTGCAAATCGGAAAGTCTTATTGTTGCGGTATGAGGTAAAAGAAACGGTTTTATTTAATAAATTTTATGTTTATTTGCAAATTTACATATTTTAACATTATTATTACCAGTTCTTAATAATTTTATTACTACAAAACGCCGAAGAATTGCAACAATTTACAAATGCTGCAGTCTCAACTTTTCTATATTTATAAGGATTTATGAAATTATATAAGCAATTTCATAAATCCTTATAAATATAGAAAACTTGAGACTGTTATAATTACCTCATACCGTAACAATAAGACTATTCGATTTGCACAGAACATTAATTAACATTGTACATAACAGCATACAGGATAGTCATATGCAGCGGCGGCTAGTGCTTACGTTTTACAAGGACCATTACAATGATGTAATTTCTTCGTATATGTTCGTAACATGTTGGTATTTTGGACGATAGCACACGAACTTCAATCATTGTATTGGCCCCGCCTGTGACATATGCACCAGCCGCCACTGGTCGTATGTATGTTACATACATACAAGACAGTAATCGTTTATGCTGTTCAATTTTGCCGATATATTATAGTTCCTGCTACAAATCGAACAGACTTACGCTAACCCTGAATGGGTTTGTGTTTTAATAGTTTTCAATAGTGCAATTTATAAATCTGTAGCATCTAAAAAATCTTTAAACTGGTTTGTGACAGATTTACAAAAAAAGTTATTCTGCGCAGATTTGTAGATTCAAAAGTTACAGAATTTGACGGTGCAGTCACATGCAACACGCAACTATTGTGTATATGTCGTTTGTTTATTTTATTTAAATACAAATCTTCAAACAAGAAAGTGGCTTCTAACCCGAATGAAAAGACAAAATATTAGGTAAGATATACAATGTGGTAACCAATTATGGAATAAAATTACTTGTCATAAGTTTTATGAAAAATGCTCGAACACGTCAATTTTTAATTTTAAATATATGCCTTCTGAATGAAATTCGAAATATGCAGGGTTATTCACGTAAGTGCAGCACAAAGTAGATGATCCTTTTTAAATTGAACGCCCTGTATATTTTTTACCTTTGAAGTCTTCTTAATGAACTGATTTCTAGTTTAATAGAATAAAATAACTCTGAACTGATATTTTTTATTTTAAAAGGTAAACTACATTTATCTGTACCGTAGTGCTCATGTTAATAACACTGGCCAACAAAATTTCAGATTAATTTTGTCCCACGAGGTAAAGTGGGTGAACTTGGTGGTACTTTTCACACTTGTTCCATATCTGTTTTTAGAATTTCTATCAGCCAGGTTTCAGAGTGACAAAAGCAATGAAATTTTGTGAAAGTATATATTTTAATATGTGTATAAATCATGAAAGAAATGACGTAGAAAGTGATATATTTACGTGGAAAATGTGCTGATATATGACTTTCCGCTGTACTTTGCATCAGAAACATCTCGCTTCAGCGTCCAGCAATAGTCTGTCAACATAGCAGGGCTCAATTTGCCTTCCTATCTCGTCTCCATGACTAGAATGTCCTGGTGAAATCTTTCGCCATACTCGTCACTGACTGCTCTTGGGAAAAGATCCAAGTGGGAATCAAGAAAGTGTATTTTTGGACTCATATTGCAACCCATGGGTTTATATGAGGCCAGTAGATTGTTAACAATCTCTACGTAGTTTTCGACTTTACAATTTCTCAAGAAGCCGTCGCAAATCTCCTTAAAAGACAACCATGCTGCTTTTTCAATTCCATTTAGTGCCTCAACAAGTAGCTGTCTGATCTGGGGTCCCACAAAAATACCTTCCTTTACCTTAAGGGCAAAAGAGGTCGGGTAGTTTTCACACATTTGCTTGGCATTTTTACAGGTGATTAAATGTTCGCAGTTCCACTACAATAGCTTCAAGGCACCATAACGCAACCCTCTTTAAAACGTTAACAATGTCAGCGTTTATGTTCATTCGCCGAACCTAGCCGACAACTGACATAACGTCAAGACATGTTCTCCTATACTACATATCTATGCATGCAGATGGATAAGAGAATATCCTGAAAAAAGTATATGGGAATCAGACATTTTTGTACTTCGGACAAAAATCTTGTTAATCGGCGATAATTAATGTTAGTCAGTATTTGAAAACAGTCACTTTCTGTGTCACTACTTTCTAAATTAATGTATGGTTCTATCAAATTGTCCATTATCCCATCCTTTCTATATTCCATATTTTTATGAAAAATATTCAAAGTGCTGTAAACAATCAATATATTTGCTCTACTGTCCTATCAGGTGACTCCAATGAAAACATCTTAAACGTATCCAAAATATATTTTTTCTTTTCGTCTAAAGATAAATCGCCCGCACAATAACATTTTCTCAATGGCAAAAGTGTTGGAAGCTGTTTTTTCACTCCTGTATTTTTTATTTACAAACCATCAAAATAAGCAGTAAATGGTGAGGAATAATATTTTTGCTTGACAAATCGCCTTGACAGTTTAAATAAATAATAAGTTTGTTCGCGTCGAATGAACTATTTGCACTATTATGCACTTTTTAGAACTTTTGTGTGCAAAAGTGCATAATTGTGCAAATAGTTCATGCGACGCGAACAAACTTGACATGATGGCGATTTCCAAAATATTTTATTTTTAGGTGTAAACCAGGTTATGCGAAAGCAAGGTACTTCTTTTTGACATGCCTGATTTAAATCATTTCTTCTAATTTTGAGACAAGATATAGTTTATAACTAACAGAGGGCCCTTTCTGATTCCAACTTTAAACTCTTAATTAACACGGTGTATGTTCAAAAGTTGAAAATACTGATATTTCATCCATCGAATGAATTATTTTATTAATACATTAAACTATAATGTGAAACTAATCTGCACAGGCATGTGTGAAGTTAAGCACTGTGTATTTGTATAGATAATAGAATATTTAATGTATGCTAATCTATGATGTAAGAGTATTGAAACATCAACATACATAACGTTACGCGAATAATATCTGTAAGAGAATGCAACTTTCTATAATGCAATAGACGGATATGTAGAGTTTTTACATAACTAGCAAATAACAACTATAGAAAGTGATGTGAATAAGCAAAAATAGATTATTACATATGCATGCAGTGTACAAATAGGACAAGTACTATATAGAGTATATTGTATGAATGAGTATGTATACCGAAGACTGAATTATAGCCCAATTTTTCCTTACAGAAGAGAAAAACCTTCCCTACTTTTATAGAATTTAATACTATCATGAAGTTTATATTAGACTATACGTTTATTATCTATAATAACATTTTAATTTATTTGGCGGGTTCTTCTTGTAAGATGATGGGGTTTGAGTTAACCTTCGAGCAGGTGCGCTGGGACAAAACGGTCCCAGTGACACGTTTTGTAATAATATCTAAAATATATATCTAAAATGTAATGTATTCAGACGTATTTTATTTTGTTTCTTTTTTTCCTAACTTTTTGCTGTTGGAGAGAAATTTAAGAGAAAAGAAGATATTTACAAAATATTATCTGAATTGTCGGAAAATTCTGAAAATGAGGAATTTGATTCTGAGGGTAAATTTGAGGAACAGGATAACGATCTAAGCGACAAGAAATGATCCCCAGCGATCACGATTCGGAATCTGAGCAAAACTCAGCCATAACGACGATGAATTAATATACAGATCGTTTAAAAAGAGAGAATGGATGGATTTTACTTTCGCGTTGTATACACAAAAAAAAAACAGTAAAATTAGTAAAATCCGTAAACTGTTTCAAAAATACCTCCGCAATTTTTTACTTAAATGAAGAAACAGCGTAACTATATACTATTTTTTTCCAGTTATTTTTTTGTCAATTTTATGACTTTGCACTTCCATGTCTTGTCCGTTAAACGTGTGTTTTCAATAACTGTTTAACGGACAAGACATGGAAGTGCAAAGTAAATAATTTAGGCATAAATGAATTTGAATAGACTTTTTAGGCAATGGAAATAAATACGATAGCATAGGGGTAGAAATTACGTTATAGGAAAATCATGCCACTAAGTGATAATCAACTAATAGTACCACAAACAATTATTGTACCTTACATAAATGATTACTTACGAGTAAGTATTTTACCTACTCGCATTGTTGGGTAAAGTAGTCACCGATTATTGACAAAATACATTTTTATTTACTTGCGAGGTGTCGCATTTATAATGTGTGGATTTTGTTTCAATCTATAAGTTGTGCTTTAAACTACTTCTCGCTAACAAGTACCTATTTAAATATTGGAAGGGAAATGTGTTTGTGATGCACTGTCTTAGAGCTAGCTATGACAATTCGTATTAAAACCAAAAAAAGCAAATGAGGATTTATAAAATCGATAATAAAATCAAAAATACTGCTAAATAAAAAAATTAACACTAAGAAATGTGGCTTTTTTATACGTAAATGCAAGTGTACCTATAAGGCCTTACATAAACTGGCACGAGAAGCGCAATTTAAGATAAATTTATAAAGTCCAAAATTATTGATATGCTGAAAATAACAAAAAAATACTGTTGTGGATAAAATTAAGCTCTTAAAATATGTTCAAGGATGAAGCAAGTTATAGCAAACTTTAAAAATAAAACATTATAAAAATTAGTATAAATACTTATATAAAGATAGATATACAATAAGTAAAACTGCCTTTTAATCGATTACGGCGATTATCCGACCAAAACGGATAATCGGTCAACACGCTTAATTGGTCACGATGGTTTATCAGTCACGGCGGTTAACCGGGTCATGCTGGTTATAACCGGTCATACTGATTATCCGGTTATGTACATACGGTTAACCGGTTATGAAATCTTATCGGTTGCACAGCACTAGTCCAAAGACTGTAAACTTACGACAAGAGATGACCTAGTTGTATTTCTTAGAGTCTTTTTTTTATTGGGAGTCATAAAATAAAGACTCTCTATGACCAATTAACAGCATAACGCATTCATTTTTTGACATTTTTTGGTATTAAAGTAGAATTCTCAATATATCCATTTTTAACTACCTCGGAGTACTATTTTTGTTTGTTTGTATTTTGTCTTTTCTTTATTTTTTTGATTTTATAATGGATAAAACCATATACAAACAATTTATGCTTACAAAGACTGATGCTACATTAACGCTACAGTGGATCTTTATATTATCAATCAATATACCTGTACATGGAATATTGCAATTTATAACTTTCATAGTATCTAGTTAATTTTTAGGTATCCTATCATGAAACTAAAGCTCATGTATCTGTGCAAATCTAGTTTTATTGCCTGTTTTTCTTTTGTCATAAAAATGGTAAGCTTAGGAAATACATATACAGTGTGAATCAAAAAGTATGCCCCATATGGGAGTTTTTTTTTGTTATAGACTTTTAAAAATTTTTAATGACACAGAAAATTTGAGCACCTTTTACAATTAACTTGACACCCATCAAACGTAATTTATCTTCTATCGTATGTAGGATAGGCGTTTACAATCGAAAGGAGCTATAGAGTACAGTACCCTTCTCTTTAAAAATGGAGGAAAATGTTATTAAGAAAAGTTTAGAATTAATAGTTATTTTTAAATGTGAAATCATAGCCTCTAATCTCAAAAAATAAATAATATCTTTGAACTGAAAAAAACATTTTGGCTCGAAATTATACACAATACACACACGCTCTCTATGATTGGTGTAAATAAAAGAAGACGGCTGAGGCATCTGGTGCTTAAACAATGCAACACCGCTAAAAGTAATTTTTTGGAGACAAATATCAAACGTGCCGATAGCAAGTGACGCTTCTTGTCTTATGTGTCGGTTGGTAAAACCAATTCAAAAAATGATAAATTTCAAATTATGTTCTAAAGACTACTGTGTTGGCCAATAAATAATAAATAAACTGGCGATTTTTGCGGACGTATTAAATATTCTGCAGAAATGCTAATATAAGTTTTATAAGACTATTGTTATAGGATTTAAGGTACGCTTACATGATGCCTTTTTCAATGCAACGATGAATGCAATGTTTTGTGCCACAACACATGCTACATAACATAGATGCATAATATCTATTTATTTAACTAATTCAAGCATGCGCTGTTGCATGCGTCATTATGGGCCTAGTTAAATGCCCCTTGTTGCACGAAAAGAGGTATCTTATAAATGTAGCTTTATACAAATCAAATACGTCATTTTACAGAGACTACTTGCATTAGGTGCTAAATTTGAAATTGCTACTGACCGGAGTATTTTCCAACAAATCCGGGTTTTAAGGATACTGTTTCTATAAAAAAAAACAACTCAGGCTATAGAGGTACATTTATACAATGCTCTTTTCGTGCAACAAGGGGCATGCAACTAGGCGCATGATGACGCATACAACAGCTCATGCTTAAAATAGTGCGCTTTGTGAAGTGCAAGTAGGCGCAAGTACGTCCCATTTAATTTAGGTTCTCCTTGCAACATTGGTATCTCAAATATGGAACGGTCAACGGAAAAAAAACGTTGAATTTTCTTGAACATTATAGAAATGATGTACCTTTTAGCAGTCTTCGGGAAAAAATCGGGAAAAGAAACTTCTGGAATAATAGATGATATCACTGATACTGATATTTTAAATGTATATATTAAACTATGGTCTCCTGCCCCAATCGTGTACTGATTGATATTGCTTCTCTCTTAGTAGTACAGAGCTTTGTGATCATTTGTAGGAGTAACTCAAAATCGTGTGGTGACATCCTTGTAAACTTCTTGAAAAATCGAAATTGTTTGCTTTCACTTCATTCAGGATGCTCGACCTCCCAGTACGTCTTTCAAGACATGCACTCGTCCAAAATTTTCGTTCTGTTTTCCTTCTTTTATTTTCAATTATGATAGAGATTGTCGTTATAACAGCTGTGTATAACACCCTTTTTGAAGACATTTTTTTAGAGTGGTAGAATGTTAGTTGCGCTTTATTTTCTGTATGAACAGAATGGGGCATGTTGTATACATCATGCATCTCTTGTATTATGTAGCATGTGTTGTAACACACGACATTGCATGCGTCGTTGCATTAAAAAGAGGCATCGTCTAAACGTACCTTAAATGTGATTCTAATCAAAAACAATGTCACAATTAAAAATTTGACACATTAATTGACTGCGCAGACGGGTTAAAGTGGTTCCCGACCTTATAGAGATTAGATACTCTCATCACACGGGCTAGATTGACATTAGAAAGGATTATTGCGGTAAAAGTCATATATCATTGAGGAACGGCACACTACAATTACTCGTGGTCTGCACTACATACGTTCTTCTGGCATACTTTTTGAGAATATTTCGAATTAATGCATTTAACTGTATTTGTAAGCCTACTAACTACTGAAAATTTGCGAACAAAATTAAGGATGTGATTGATGAAAAAATATAGTGCATGAAGTAATAAGGCTATTCATACGGGGAAGTAGGGATGTTACTATTGTCTAACATTAAACGAATTAGAAGATATGATACAAAAATTAGATTTGGAAGAGTTTCATTAGGATGTCCACATTAGCTATGTAGCTGATGAAGCTACCTTACAAATGAAAGCAAGTAAATGTTAATGAAATTGGCCAACGCGGTGGTCTGGCAAATAATTTTGAGATTCTTACATTATTTGATAAATATATCTTGTTAATGTAAATATTTCAAATCTCCAGCAAACGAGTAACCCTAAAAAATTAATACTTAACAATACAATCAAAGTTGATGTAAAACAAGCGTAGAGTATGTGGAGATTTCGAATTATACTGATGACTGGATGTGCTTTTCGTGAGATCTTTTATGGACAATTACCGTTAGACCATTTATTGGAGCATAACTTTTATTGGGCTATCATACATTTCTTCGTCCAATTATGTGCTAGCTTTCTGATAAAGATAAAGGAGTAAGTAAAAATCAACGATGGCATGAAACCGTTTCTTCGGCAGAAAACGGCACTTCACATATTGGACAATGAGAACTTGGTTAATTACGATAAATATACAAAATTACACAATTTATTTTGAGTTTCGAATCTTCTCATCACTTCGTTACGTGTAAGCAATAAAGCACGCTTGCATAAATGAAGATATTAAATTGCTCCAAAAGCTGAATATGTAAAAAAATCTAAAATCACAAATATTTTAGAGAAGGATTATAAAGGATACTTCTAGAAAATGGACGTGCTAACTATAGACAAATCAACATATTATAGGGTAAACCATTGGAAAACATGTTTCAAGAAGAACATACTAGAGAGAAGCCCAAATCTGGAACTTGAACCAAACGGGGGTTGTTCTGTTATTCTATAAGTGAAAAGTTTTCAAATAAAAAGTAGTAATTTCTTTCGACTAAAGAAAAATCTTTACTCATGGAAAAACAAAAAAAATAAATAAATAGGTTAACCAACATGAAAGTTAAGTCCCGATATGCAGTTTCTGTGAATGGAAGTCGTAGCAGAGTTATTCGAAGAACATACACGAAGCATATTATTCAGAATGCTTAAAAAGAAGAATAAAATTTCCAGCTTTTGTTATGGTGCGGGGCTCAATGTATGAAAAAGTTGGAAAACTATACTTTATTCACGGAGCCGTCAATACAGAAAAATATTAAAATACTTTAAGAGTTGAGAATTATGGAAGATGCTTTAGATCCTGAAGAAAATTCTGTTTTACAGCGAGATGATATAAGTTGTCACACGTCAGAAACGGCTTTAAAATATTTCTCAGACAATAATATTCTACTCTCAGTGTGGGTGTTCAGTAAATCAGATTTACCACCAATAGAAACATAGTGGCATAACATGAGAAGGCGGTTGAGTGACAGTTCTGCGAGAACAATCCCAGAATGGAAACAAGAACTACAAGAAATTTGAGATGAATTTACATATAAAGAGTATCAGAACTCAGTTGACATGATGTCAAGGAAAATTGAAGCCATAATTAAAAAGAGAGGTGATGTTACACAATAGTGACTTTCTACTATTTAATTAAGAGAAAAATACTTATTGTAGTTTCTTCTCAATATCGTTATTGTTTCCAAACTTATTAAATTTTATATTGTGTTAATTAATTGTGGTAATAAAAAAAATATTACATATTTGAATGTTCTTATTTGACGACTAATATTTGTGAAATTTCAACGAATGGGCCAACTAATACGGAACTGAGCTCGTATGATACTTTATGACTAGTAATGGTGATATTTGTTGGCACTCAGTGGCGCACTCAGAGAAAAAAAATTAAATCAAAGAAATATTTCTTTCCAACTGTTTAAAAGAATCTTTTTTTCAGTCAAAACATATTTCCTTCAATTAAGAATAAAGAATTTCAGTGAAAGAAATACGTATTAACTACGTATTAAAGTAACTACATATTACACTAGTTTACAAAATATTTTTTTCATGTACATTTGATGAGAGGTGACTTTCGTTATGGATTTTCTCCCGCTGAATTTAATTTTTTTTTACGGGACCATTTTTGAATTGTGACCTTTTTCCAGCTTAAAAACCACATCTGGAGCTAGATGTATTGTTCTTAGTACCAAATGGAAGTACCATTTTAATAGTGAACAGAAGATATCGATGAAAATAATCCAGATTCCGAAAAAAAAAATATTTCAGTAGGCTGATGCTATGACCACGAAAAATATAATCGATCAAAAAGGTTTTTCTTTATGTACGCAAAGCTGATTCTTTTGCGTAAAAGGTAGCACCAACCAGGAAAAGATCGACCGAAAAATGACGTGATTATCGGCGATTGTGTGAATCCAAAACCCATATTTTCTAAATATGCTATGCAATTTTTTCGACACTTTATCGAGTTTAATCACTTGGAATTACGTATGTGTATATCTGTATATATAAATTGGCTAAACTACAACAACACAATACAGACGCAGTATTGCTAGGTTGCATCGACGCCGAAGCATACAAGATTTTTTTAGATAGTTTCGTCTTTTCTCTGTCTCTGGTGGGTTTTGGGATCCGTTTCTTTCGCGAAGAACCATCTGGAAACATAGCTTCATTTCTATCAATCTTGATAGCAATGGTTTTACTTTGTAGATGAAACCTTTCCTTTTACACAGAAATCAAAACAAAAGCGAATGTAAAATAACGATTTTCAGAGACAAATGTAAAGTAGCAATGAACTGTCTGAGCAGAGCGGCTCTCTCCATACCATCGGTACACTGAATTTCATGTATGGTTTGATTTGTAATATAAATCCACGTTATTGACGTCAACAATTATATATTTAAATTTATTTACTTTGTTGAATCAGAATCCTATGCGGTAAGAGTTAAACGACACGATAACCATATTTAGTTACAGGTGCTATTTCAAAATATTGCAAATAGATCTGGTTTAATGAATCCGTGGAACGTCTATTTGTCCCCGAGGGCGAAATTACCACACAACAACAGAATTGTATAAATTTAATCACCGTTTCGATGTCTTTCATTTAATATCCAGAAGGCCAAAACGATTGCATCTAGCTCTAGACATTGGTTTTAAAGCGGAAAGAGCTCAAAAAATGAAAAAGTCACAATATCTCAAAAACTGTTCATAAGCTGATTTTCGAATTCAGCGGGAGAAAACTCATCTCTTATCAAATGTACATTTTTAATGTAAACTGGTGTTATCTTTATATCCATATAAATCCATACCTGCATATATGAAAACGAATATTCCTGGTAAATGTTTCAGGATCATCCTTATAAGTTGTTTCAGCTATATCCTTGTTACCTTTACAAGGCACTACGTGGCGCTGTCGTCAACGTGAGAATATATCGGATGATGAAACGCCAAAATGACCATCGGCAGATGTTTCGTCCTGCACCCGCGCACCGTTCGAAGAGAAAGGATGAAGAGGCACCAGGTTTTTACTGTTTTCTCGCACGAGCGGACGCGAAAACCGCGTTATTTTCTACATGCTACAAGAACACAACCACCGAGACCGCTTCGATATGTGTTTAGCGGCGTCGGGCTACGCTGCGTAGGAGCCGGACTGGATCGGAGAGAGCTCCCGAATTTCACCGGGAAAATGGGCGGTCGTTTTCAGGGCGGTTCCGGTTCACGAATGGGGGATGGCACGCCCAACAGCGTCGTGGACGGCGCGGTTCGCGTCGAGTATGAATTTTCAGGAAATTATCTATCCTTTCTTCCACCGTCACGAACGCGTTGTTATACTTAAAACGAAAATGCACACGTTTAAGGTGATATATGGAGTGTTAAAGGGACAAGCGATGTCTCTTTATACAAACCCCTGGAGAGAATTAGCACATCGATAACGCATAGCCAATGAAAAATTGAACCGAGAAAAACAATAAATAATAAGTATTAAAATTGAATGTAATTGAAAGAAAAATGTTATTTGTTTCTTGCAGGCCGAATTAACCTCCTGGGCGCCTTGAAGCCCATCTAAAATTGGTGCCCTTTAATATTTCATTAGCGGAATAAAAGCCATAAGCCAATGTCATAATGTCAAAATAATCACTATTATAATTTTTATTTTACAGATTTATTAAATACTTATAAAATTGACAATTTTTGACAAACATTTTTGAACTTGTCACTTGTAACATAAAATTTAGAGGTATAACTGTTAACTTAATTTATGCTATCATTTTTTACGTGATTTTAATTTTGCAAATTTTTCTATACAATTTTGAAAATCTATAGAATCAGTTATTTCTGATTCAATGCACATAAGAGACAATGCATTTAATTTCTCTTGGTGAAGAGAGGACCTAAGACAATTTTTTATCCTTTTGAGTATTTGAAGTATTTATGATTTATGCGATTGGTGTCTCTTAAATTTTGGCGGTCCCAAAAATGTGTCGCTTGAAGCCCGGGCTTCGTAGGCTTCAGTGTTAATCCGGGCTTGTATACTAGCAGTAAGGACGAGCTCGCAAAATCCTTTGTTCTTTTGTGATCCGTTTTCAGTGACTTTCAAGTCTAGCTGCCATCTTGTAAAGCTGTTGCCGGAAATTTTCAAACGTGTGGAGTAATTTATATTTTAAAGGAGTAGCAAAATAGATTAGAAAAATCCACACACTAAAAAGTTTCTGTAATAATGCAGTAATAATCCTGTTTTATTTTACAGTATTATTACTGTAAGAAAATTTTTACAGGAAAAGTACTGTAGCTTTATAGTTTCTCAGTAAATAAGCAAACAATTAATGTAAAAGTCAAAAACATTCATGTAAATTTCTGAAAGGGTTTAAATATATCAGAAATGATCCTTAAATTTACAGCGATCATACTGTGATATTAAGGGTATGTGGCGGAAACATGATGGCGCGATACTATAATTTACAGCTATGCTGACATTTTCACTCTCATCTGTAAAGTTACAGTAGTTTTCCTGGCGGACAATCACCAGGAATACTACTGTGCAATTTTTTTACTGTGCACAAATGTATGCGTTTTTTGTTGTAATATTATTGCAAATATTTCTGAACATTTTATAGTAATAAAAAAACACGATTCTAGTAAAATAATGTTTAAGTGATACATAAATTTGCAAGTGTTTTACAATTAGTGAGTTCACATTCTTCTCTTTTTGTGAAACTAAATGTTTATTTACTGGTATATTTTATAGTATAAAATATTTTTCCAAGAATAAATATGTTGTGGTTCTTTTTCAAATAAATTAATAAAAATGCAACGACTTCGGTGAAAGGGTTTTATTGTACACTTTCAAATTTCTGACACGAGCACACACCAACTTATATTAAAATTAGATTTCAAGAGTTATGACTTTATCGTTCTGTGTAATACAAACACAGTTCTTTTTATTCGACTAATTCATTTCTAACATCCGATCCTGCAGTGGTTTGTCAACAATGATGTCCGGGGTGTACAAGTGGATAGAGTTTCAGAAATGTGAGGATTAGAATTTATACTAGTATAATGCAGTTTAGACCAAAATCACATTATTTTAAAAAGTGAATATAAAATGAAATGCATTAAGTTAGTTATTGTGATAAATAGCGATACAGATTAAAATGAGTATCTAACAAATAAATTGATTTAAGGTGACCTAGGAACCTCTACACAACGACAATATTTCTTCTTATCGATATACTGTAATTCTTGCCCTGTTGTATACACGGTGTATCAGATATAGAGGTAAATATAATAATACGTGGTAGCTGTAATCATATATGATCAAAAAGTCTTAATGCACAGGGGGTCTATCTGTAAGCATTAACGAGAAAAAAAAAATTTTGTAAATGCCGTGGGCTAGAGCCGCACCTGTGCCTAACCTAAATGCTGTCCCGAGTATACCCCACATACACTATCATTCAGCCATTACCGCTGTTAGTTTTGTGTGGATCGCCGCTTGGAGTGTAAGCCACTTCGAACATTTTATTTAAATTCTTCCCGTCTCGAAAAAAAAAATCCTTTTCAGGACCATCATGATTTCATATAAAGAAAATCGAAGCTTGATGCATCGGGCAAAGCGCGGGAATGTATAGATTCATTTCGCGCACATCATAGTAGAAAGGCGTGTTTGCAAATTTTCTGTATCTACATTTATTTCTGTGTAATTCGATTCAATTCATTTTGCGTTATTTGATTAAATAAATCTAAAAGAAATAACTCAGATTCATGTGGTACCGTTTATTAACAAGTAACTCTCGATTCGACAAAGCAAAAGAGAAATATTTACGTTTTTTGTAACTACTGAAGTCGCATATCCGGTGAAACTCGAACGTCTTATCACGATATTAAAAATAATACTTTGTAGACTTACGTAGAATGCTCTTAACAAATAAGGAATGTTTATTTTATAAAAAGAAGAAATTTAAAATGCCTCAGTTTTGCTATTTTTACAAGGGCACACTGGCCGATTGGCCTTTATTTATTGAGAATGACGTTAAATGAACTTACGCCATACCATTAAGAATAATAAATGAAAGCAAATGAGTGCAATGTATTTATACATAATACCACGTTTAGCGGGGTGCTTAACATGACGGTTCCTGCATCAGGCCCGGACTAAAGAATTTTTGGCTCTAAATTTTACTTTATTTTATTTTTTAATGATGAAATCCGGTTTCGGCGGGTTTGTGCTTTATATGTCGTGTAGTTAACACCCAAGCAAAATTTACTTTTTTATTTGATACACCCTGTATAATAGATTCATTCGGAAATCCAGAGAAACTGCGACCATCGTTAACATCAAAATGCATTTTGCAAGAGCGAATGGTACAATAGCATGATGCCCATTGGCGTCTTCTTTCACGGTTATTTCACTTAAACCTAACAATATAATATATAACACAATATGTAAAGGTTACGGCCACTAATCTTACCTTTTACACAATGCACCTTATCAAGGTCCATTAATTGTTTTTAAAACTGCAGGGATAATTTAAAACTAATAAAATACGTAAAATAAATAAATGAAACAAGTAAATCATGCAGATTAAATGGATGAGTAAGCTAATTTATATATACCAATGTAAACAATAACAAACTGCCATATTGGGAGGTTGTTGTTTGAAGTGAAGTTAGGTTTAGAAATTCAGACCCCGATGACTCATCCATTGTAGTTACTCTTTGTACTCTGCCGCTACTCCATTGTGTTAACTTCATTCGGAACTGTGAATTATGAATGTAAATATTGATATGAGCTTCCCGGAAAGTAAAGTAGAGTCAAGACAGTCTTATTAGATTTCACGGAAGATATGCAAGTACCCATACATAGAGTGCGAGCGCCCAGCGCCACGGAGCTTTACGCTTCCTCGCTTCCTCGAATATAAAATATGTGTTCGTGCACTAATTATAATATATTCCATCGTACACTGTCGTAAGAGGGCTCCTGTTAATGAGATTTTAACAGCCAAAATCTTTCTAACTTTCATTTTGAATTTTCCTTATTTTTCAGCGGCCCCTGTGCTATTGTTAGAAAAGGTTACCAAACTGGAACAATTTTGAAATATAGCTGCAAGCTCTGGATTATGGTTTATTAAATCGTTTACAATTAAATTTGATGAAAGCTTTGCCCATGCGTAATAATTTAATTTTAATTAATGAATTACAGCGGTTTTCATATTTGCAGCGTTATCAATAGAGTGGTCAACTTTCGTCTGCGCGCCAGGTCAGTACTAAGTTTCATATATGTGACATTAATGTTTAACACTACAGTGTTGGGAAAGGGCAAAATTATTTATTTATTTAACTATAAACATTATCCTTTACCTTGTTTAAGTGACAGAAATGGTATAGAATTGCTAAAAAGTTTATAGCATTAAATTTTACAAGATTTTTTCGCTGAACCGCTTTCGTCGCGATGATGAAACATGTTTATATTGATCGTTCAAAATCTACGAATGTAACACACGCATAATTAAAATAATCTTTATGGGTAGATAACGGATCAGATGCTCCACAACCAATGTATAAACCAATTTGTGCCAGCACAATAACTGTTTATCGCACACTTTACAAATTATTTTGGCACCGCCATAATGTAAATGGAATTCACTATGCTATAGCATTAATAATATTTTGTTTTCTCAATATACTTTTCATAACTCTGCAAGAATATTTTGCTTTGTATTTCTGTAAATATTTATTTCATATAAAAAAAAAGAGAATTTTTGCTTTTGTACATTTGGTGCGTAGGGCGAATAATATAAAATGGTAAAATATGCATACATATTAAGTAGGTATGTACTATTTAAAATGATAGTTTAAAGATTAAATTAGATAAGATATATCTAATATGATTTAATTAGTATCTAAGTTGAGCGCTGTAACTTTCTATTAATATATCTGCGTTTTGTATTATTAGTTTGTAATATTTGTAAGTTGCGAACATCAAACACACACCTCTATTCATTACGGTGCGGTGTTATATGATTTAGTATTGTTTATGCGTCTATGATTTGGTACATAGAATGCATACGCGCACGTGCGTATCATCAACGTTTTCATCGTTTGCGTTACATGTTATAGTTTTATAATAGTATACGATTAGGGCAGATTAGGTTAACTATGTAATTAATTGTGCGGGTGTGTTTTAGTTTTTGTGGTGACTACGAGGTAAGCAAAACTTTAAACATGTCATGCATTTATAATATAATTGGAATGCTCAATTCGCATGTAAGAAATCGTTTAATAATATAATTGTAGGATTTTTATGCATCATATGTACTGCATCTACAGTTAAATCTAGTTGATTTGCTTAAGAGATTCATCTCGGTAGATACACGTCATAACCTCAATAGAGGTTGAATACGTTGTTCTTTATTGCTTGTAGTAGAATGTTTTCAATATTATGAAATAAAGTAAAATAAGTATCGTAAGTATTAGAATGTAGCTACCACTCAATTATTGAAATGCTCCAAATGTATTAGTAGTGTTGATAATGTTGTACGATGTTTATTCATGGTATGATCTAATACAATTGGCATTGTTTTAGAGCCACAAGGAAACGCCATGAGAGCGCCACTACCGAAGATATGAAAAACCTAGAGTTGTACCTGGCACCAGCCAAGGCTAGACTTAAAAATGAGTATTTTTCATTTTTATTGGCTTATTCAAAAAAAAAAAAATAAAATACGTTGTTTTTTATTTAGAACACTCAATTAAAAAATAGTGATTAATTTGATAAACTTCAGTATGCCTTAAAAGATGTCAGAATTATTGATTATTAATTGTATAGTGAGTGTGAAAAAACAAGTTCTTGCCTTTTAGACATCTCTATGTATGTTTCAACTTTTCGTTATCGACGTTATACATTCTAAATAACCAAGAAACAATTTTAGTTCATTTGACAAATTAAATAGATTGCATAAAAATTCAATTTTCATATAAATTTTTAGAAACATTACATTACATTAATTTTAAAATATGAATATAATATTTAATTGAATATTATTCTATATTTAGAAAAAAAATATGAAAAATATATTCAAAAACCTTTCACGAAAAATATTTATAAAATATATTTTTTTTGTAGCGATATAGAAATGGCTCGTAGTGGCGATCACGAAATCGTTTACCGCTCATCTTCCCGTAATGAAGACGCCTAGATACGATAGCAAACACTTTACCGAATCTCTAACGGAACTGGCGGAAAACTTACGATCTAAGCTAATCAGCATAGACGTGACGTCGCTTGGTTACGAACGGCGGGCGCATCCCTGAATACTATTACAAATCCCGAATATCAATATTTACGAATCCCAAACGGACGGCTGTCTGCACATGTTAATATATTATGTATGTACTGTGGTGCACAAATGCATTGACATCATATTCTATAGGAGCGTCTTGTTCGAACTTCTGTTCACCAAAATCCTTATTGTGCCAGTAGCTTTATGTATATACATATGTATGTAAGTATATTGTATACTTGGTTCGAAATTCGTTGAAGAACAAGCTTGCTCAAGCTTTGCCTGTATGAAGAGAGTTAAAAGCTTAGAGTATAAGTAAGTAAGCTTTTGAAAATGAAGAGATTAAGGAACAGCAAAAGGTTTAATAAAGATCTTATATATTTCTTTTATTCCTTATTTTAAATTACTGTTTTTTTTTTTTTACTCGATGTGTTTTTAATTTTCTTTTCTCTGAAAATTTATAGAGGCAGTAAATTAATACAATAAAATCGGAAAAGTATGTAAATAGTTTATAACCTTTTTTTTAGTTTTAAAAATATGTAAGCACATCGTAGCTCTGCAAAGCAAAGAAGTGCTTTTGTGCAAATTCCTCTAGGTAGGGGGTT
The DNA here is from genome assembly GCA_004143645.1 of Protaetia brevitarsis. Classification (NCBI taxonomy): domain Eukaryota; kingdom Metazoa; phylum Arthropoda; class Insecta; order Coleoptera; family Scarabaeidae; genus Protaetia; species Protaetia brevitarsis. The sequence continues at coordinate 174,258 of RXPK01000055.1, read as the reverse complement.
TATTCGACAATAGTTCCGTAGCATCAACCTCCAAAGCATCGAGGAAGAAAAGGATCTATGAAACAAGCTGCAGGTGCATAGACTGCACACTTAAACAGAGATCAGTTTACACAACCATCATGGGAGAGACATTGGTGGCGCTTGTCGAAAGAGGATATCCGCAGGGTGGAGTTTTGTCCCATCTGCTATGGAACCTAGTCGTGGACGAGCTACTAGTAAGGCTGGACAATACCGACATAAAAAGTTTGAGGTATTTAATTGTAAATTGTATAAACATGCACCGAAGAGGAGGGTCTAAATTTCAGTCCCTCCAAAGCGACTACAATAGCATTCACGAGAAGGATGGACTTGGATGTTCTTGAACCCCTAAAACTCAGAAGTGAAAAAATAAAGCTGTTAGAAGAAATAAAATCTCTTGGTGTCATCCTAGATTCCTAACTTACTTGGAATCGACAAAATTTTCAAACGTTTGGAGTAATTTATATTTTAAAGGAAGTAGGAAAATGGATTAGAAAAATACACAAATTTATGCGTTTTGTATTCTAATTTTATTACAAATATTTCTGAACAGCTTGTAGTAATAAAAAATACGATTCTAGTAAAATAATGTTTGATTAAGTGATACATATATTTGCAAGTGTTTTAGGATATTTGAGTTCACATTCTTTCCTTTTTGTGAAATAAATCTTTATTTATATTTTAGTAGTATAAAATATTCTTCCAGAAATAAATATGTTGTGGTTCTTTTTCAAATAAATGAGAATGCAACCACTTTGGTAGAAGGGTTTTATCGTAGACTTTCAAATTTCTGACACGAACACACACCAACTTCTAATTAGAGTTCAAGAGTTATTAGTATATCGAGTATATCTGTGCAATACAAAGACTGTTCCTTTTTATTCGACTACTTCATTTCTAACATCCAACCCTGCACTGGTTTGTCCCGGGATGTACAAGTCGATAGTGTGCCAGACGTAGACTAAATAATATTGAGTTGTCTATAATGTGAATAAATGTGAAATATGAGGAATAAATTTTATACTAGTATAATGCAGTTCAGACCAAAATCACATTATTTCAAAAAGTGAACATAACATGAAATGCATTAAGTTAGTTGTGATAAATAGCAATACGGTTTACAATGAGTATCTAACAAATAAATTGATTTAATGTGGCCTAGGAACGACAAAAGTTCTTCTTCTCCATGTACTTTCTTGCTTTCTTAATGCTTGTCCTGTTGTATATAATAGATTCATTCGGAAAACCAAAGAAACTGCGACCATCATTAACATCATAATTCATCTAGCAAAAGCGAATAGCACAATAGCACGATGCCCATTGGCGTCTTCTTTCACGGTTATTTAACTTGAACCTAACAATATAATATATAACAAAGTATGTAAATGTTATGGCCACCAACTTTATCTTTTACACAATGCACCTTATCAATTTATTAAATATTTTAAAAACTGCCGGGGTAATTTACAACTAATAAAATATGTAAAATAAATAAATAAAACAAGTATATCATGTAGATTAAACTGGTGAGTAAACTAATTTATGTAGGTACGAATGTAAACAATAACAAACTGCCATATTTTTTAAGTTGGGCTTAGAAATTTAGACACCGATGATTAATCCATTGGCCTAACTGTTTAAACTGTGATGATACTGTCCGTCATGTAGAACGCAACCTTCTACATAATAATAAACCTATTACAATATTTATATTACAATTTTAATTTTTATTTATCAGAGATGTTTAAAACATTCCCGCCAATGTTTGTAAACCGTCTTATTTTGATTTTAACATGACAGATACTGTCTTCCAAAAAAATAATGTAATTCGAAAAGGTTTCTTTACCGATAAACTATACATACATTTCGAAAGTTTCCATTAAAAAAATAATTCTTTGTCAATTCTTTACGTAATTTCTATAATTGGAATTGCGAAGAATATAAGCAACTAACCATGCACCATGCGATACATTAAGAGGGTTAGGTATACATGACTAGTTGTATGAATTTTAATAGTTCTAAAATTCCGTTTTATGGAACTAATATCGAATGTTAAGAACAATGGATACTGTATGTCCATCGTTTTCTTTATCGTATAAAAGGTATAATTAATAAACTAATGAAGGACCTACGAGACTGGTTTAGCAGCAATCAAATATACATCAACTGTAATTCGCCTTTTCCACACTTGTGGGAATTAAGAATAGTTAAATATTTGGCAATAGCCTAAGATGACATTTATTTGAATATACGTGTATATTTATCGCTTTTTTTTAATTTCTTCTTTTCTTGGTTTTTAGGTCACAAATATAGAAATAAATATCAATGACTACTACAACTACTACAAAAAAAAATGTTTTTTATGAAAAACAAAAAAATATATTTATAATTTACACTTTTTACATTTTATATTTTTATACTTGAAAAAGCTTTGAAATAAAGCGAAACGTAGTAGTCATTGATATTCATTTCCATATCTGTGACCTAAAAACCAAGAAAAGAAAAAATAAAAAAATATATACATGGTCAAGAAATGAAGCTTTAAAATTTATCGCTTTTATTTTTAAATCAAAAAGTTCCATATTTTATTCAATTTAATGCTTTGTTGTATGTGCTATGATGTTCTGTGACGTCTACTTATCAACAGTGTTAAAGTAAATATGGTTTAGTATAATATAATTTCAAGATATTGTGTACGCATGAACATAACTTAATTCTTGATTCAGTTCCCTTCTAGCCATCTTACAATTATGCTCCATGTGCTTTCGTGGATATTTTGGCTTTGAATAACACTTGTATTAGAATTAGTAAAACATTTCGACTTTGCAAAGATTGCAAGTTTTTTACGGTGAGAAAATAACAAATTTTATGCCTTTATGCATTTGTGCCTTTAACTGTAATAATTAGGAGAAATTTTTCCCAAGAAAAATGTTTCTCCTCACGCAGGATTCGAACGTATATCCTCCCGCTTGCCGGGCGGGTGCTTTACCAATAACTATGTCGATATTAGATCTTGAAAGGCCGGCAGTACGGCAAATATACAAAGATGCAAGTTTTACAGTGAAAAATAACAATGAATGTATTTCTGCTTTTAACTTAATAATTAGGAGAATCTTTCCAAGAAAATGTTTCTCCTCACGCAGGATTCAAACCTACATCCTCCCACTTGCCCGGCAGGTGCTTTACCAATTAAGCTATTAGAGGACGAGGTTCGAGCGCTCTTACCGAAATTATGTCGCTATTAGATCTTAAAAGGCCGGCAGTACGGCAAATATGCAAAGATTGCAAGTTTGTTACAGCGAGAAAATATCAAATTAATGTATTTTTGCTTTAGCTAAAGCAGAAATACATTAATTTGTCATTTCGACTTTATTTCAAGTCTTTTTCAATTACTAAAATTTATTATAAAACAAAAACAAATTATTATTTAAATATTGCAATTATGTCATGATGGTAATTGCTAAGGAAATGTTAACCTTTAACGTTTAGATTAATTTAGTTAATGTAACACTCATTTAAAACAGGTTTCAAAGCACAATAAAGGAATAATTTAATTTAACGTGCTTGTCTGGTTGCATACTCTAAATGTCAAATACTAATTTTTATTTATGACCATTATAATAAATCATATTAGATCAAAATGCTATTCATACGATTACAAAAACTACTAACTGTATTTTATTTGTTAGTTCACGCCTGGTGTTTTTATAACTAATGTTCTGGGAAATTTATCCTTATTTGGGATACTATATATTAATAAGATAGCAACCTCCGCTGGGGTGAATTCAAATAGAAGACAATGGTCTTCCATTTGAATTTATGTTGGTTGTCTGTGCATCGATAACCATCAAAGCCAAATATTGGTTAGCAACGTTTAAATGAGGTATTCTTCGACCACAGACGTTTGCATCTCTGCAATTTTATGCCACACATTCAGAAATATCCCAGTTCCACTAAATTTATACTTAATACCTTATATTTAAATCAACATAACGGCGAACAAAGCGAATAGAACACTTAGGTCGCTCTGTTGTCTAATACCCAGAGTCGAAGGGCCGAGCGAGTGAAATAGGAGACTGCTTTGTGCTATGGTGCAGTCCGAACTGCTCTATGGTACGCCTATCTGGAAGGACGCTATGCGAAAAAGGCCAATCGAGAGAATTAAGAGTGTACAACGAAAACTCGCGATACGGATTACAGGAGGATGTGGACCGGCATCATCTGAGCGCTTAGCGTGCTAGCTAGGATACCACCCATTGACTTACTGGCGCAAAACAAGGCCGACATAGGACAGAGAAGGGACATAAACAAAGAAACAATCCGTAACAACGTGCTGGACAAATGACAGAAGAGATGGAGCAGCGATACTGGAAAAGCGGTGTGGACTAAAACACGAATACAGGACTTAAGGCCGTGGGTAGGCAGATAACACGGTCAGGTGAACTACTTTCTTACGCAGTTCCTGACAGGACGCGATTCCTACCAGGCATATCTCCGCAGGTTTGGAATAAGCGAAACGGATGAGTATAACTACTGTAATGGGATTAACACGGTCGAACACATCTTTTTTGAGTGGCCAGCGTGGGTCCCGGAGAGTGCCAAGTAGAAAAGACTACAGGGTACATAACCCCAACTACCATGGTAGCAAGCATGCTTGAGAATAAAGAGAAATGAAAAGCGAAAAAAACTATGGCGCGAAATATCATGGAGGGGGTCTCAATCTTCCACCTATCAAGGAGAGACATGAAAGATTGAGTCACAAGATTCACACGCAAAGTGAATTATGTATGGACTAGTTCTAAGAACAACAGCCTTCCCACTGAAATAATGCCGCAAGCAATCCCAGAATGAATAGAACTCAATTACTGTCGAGGTTTTTTTTAGTGGGCATGCCATGCCGGCGAGTCTCACTCGGTAGTCATAGATCCAGATAAAGAATTTTTCTTCCGTCACAAAAAAAAAAAAGCTCGGGTGAAATGTCAACGCCAAAGTTCTTGGGCATTACTGTCGATTGCATTCTTAGTCGAAACCAACACATCACTGAGTTGGCTAACAAACTGTCCACGGCGTTGTTTACCGTCAGGAAAATTAGGCAAGTTGCAACGCAGTAGGTAGCCAGGATGTCATATTTTGCCTATCTCCACTCCCTTCTCTGCTGGTCGTCTGGGGTGCATCCGCTGAAGCACAGAGAATTTTTGTACTCCAAAAGCGTTCTATTAGATATCTGTGTGGACTGGGGAGCAGAGAAACATGTAAAACTCATTTCAAACACCAAAATATACCAAGGTTACTATCAATCTACATCCTTTTATATGTTACACATGTTCACCATAAATGGAATTCACCATAACTATAATACCGCTCAAGAAACGAATTAAGAACACCTTACCACTGTCTGACATATGCCCAAGGTGTTGAAGTGTTGATTATTGGCGCTCTAAGTTTTACAACAAACTTCCAGATACGTTGAGAGATTGACCCTCGCAAATTTTCAAGCCCAAGGTGAAAGATATGCTGATGACAATATAATGTATACTATTTTAAATGTGCAATTGACATATTCTGTAATGGTTTAACTACAAATGTATAAAAATGTAAAAAGCTAGACCACTTTCATTTTCTTTTCCATTTGTTTCTGAAATATGACATTCCTTCAAAGCGTCACAAGAAGAAAAAAAGTTTCTATTAAAATTCAACTTCACAAATGCAGATCAGTTTATGCCATCAATTTCAATAAATCAAAAAAAATCGTATACTGTAATCGTCAACATTTAACTAGAGTATAGGAAAGCAGGAGGGTAGGAAAGAGTGCCCCGCTTTAAAATAGAAATAGACATATAGCCGTCTCTCCGCTCACATGCCTAACGCCCAATATAGTTTCTTAATTGGCATCGGTGCGAATCACAAGGTCATTTTATGCATAGTATAAGGTCTCTATACTAAAAGTTAAATCTTGTCGACTACGGTATATCACGCACTTGACTAGTTCGTTTTATTAATTTATTATTATTATTATTTACTTAGAGTCGTCATAAAACAAATTAAAAAAAAAACATTGAATGTGACTCATGGTTTCAAACAAAAGGAATTTGTAGAAATAGATTTCAATACAAATATAATATCATCACAATTGAAATTTCGAAATATATATTTAAGGAACGGTTGAACTAAAAAAAAAAACGTTTAAATCGATTTTTTTCCGACTCCGACCGAAATAATAATTTCGATACCGGAACCGGAATGCTACGGAAATTTTTAATATTCGTTAGACCGGAACCAGACTAGAATCGTTACTTTATTAAGTGCGAGCACCCAACAATAATTAAAAAATATCAAAAGTATCTAGGCACTTCGTCACACGGAAAAAGGCTAAAAGCATCACTGCACAAAAAAAGAGAATCTTTAAAGAACATCGTATATCGACTCTCTTATCTAGCTGATACACTTAATAAATATGCATTTGATCGCAGGTACTGATTTCCCGTTACCTAAACCTACGTATCGTCCCAGGGGAGAGCTATGGATGCCAGCTGGGACCGAGGGGGCGGTTTTGTGCAACTTGTTGCGATTGCGAAGTACCCGGCGTAAAGCGTAAAGCCAGAGGCTCGCAATAAACGGGTCTCGGGCGACGCACGTCGACGGAAACCCGCTCCGTTGCATTAGTCTATTAGAATAGGGGTGGACAACCCTATCATTTGGTAATCTTTAGTAATCCCCGCGCATTAAAACGTTGTAATGGTTCGGCATGACGTGCATACAACAACGAAGCTATAGTGTGTACTACATTATCGTTATCGATTTGTCGTCGTTGACGCGGCCTTCGGATATTATGAATTCGTAGTTTCAAGCGACGAGCACGACAACATGATTGTTATGAATTTACAACAAAACAAAAATGTATTAGACTTATTCTAAAACTAACAAGGAAAAATTGTCACGGCCGATTTTAATGAAATTTGCAATTAGCACATTTGTAAGATCCATCAAGTGTTGTCAAAAACAGGGGGCCGAAACTAAAATTATGACGATGACCATAAGAATAACCAAAATTCTTATTTCGGTGTTGCTCGAGACTGTTACCGAAATCAATGTTCTTTTATAAAATCTTACAACAATCAGCAGCATCATTTTTTTTATTATCTCGGAAACATCGCAGCCTTCCGGCTTTTTGTATCTAGTTTCCCCTCTGAATTTTCTTTTAGCCACCCGTTAAATTATACTGGCCATTCCAATATAATAATATTGAGAGCAATACAGACGGACGAGTGTAAAATAAAGAAACAACAAAAATAATCGAGGGGCAAAGACTGTTAACAGTCAGGGACACGAACGCGTATTCATCTATTTCGACAGATGTGGCGTGCGTTATTTCGGGTATATTACAAGTAGATTTACGTTTGAGGGAACTTGAATTTCGTAGTTCAAGTTCAGGCTTTTGAGGTAGCTCAGTATCTTGCTGAATGAGATCGTCTTCAGGTCTTCTAGGAAATGTCAGCTTTTCCGAAGGTTACATACCAGATTGTCGCTTCGTCCTCTAAACACAGTCGACATACGATTTCATTGGAGACCCCGATAATGTGTAAATACTTATAAAATGAGGAAAGGAAAATATCTTCTAATAATAACAATAGCAATAATAGTTACACATAATATACTATATAACCAATGAAAATCATAGTTATAGTTTTTAATAATAACAACAATAATAATATTTTTTTTGTAGGAGGAAAAATGCTTTATGCACCTTCAGGTTGTTAGTCTAGTGTGTGGGACCCTCACCCACTAAAAAAACCGACCTGTCGAGCAAAATTCCACCTCGGTATCGTTTATCACATTCCGTCGGGGTGATTTTTAAATAAGATTTTGTTTATGATTTGATTTATTTATTTAAATGTTCGGTTGTTTTAAATTAATTTCATTTATTAATATGTTTTGTTTTCATTAGTTTTGTTTATGTTATTATATTTTGAGATTTCGTCCGTTGGCGGGCTGATCTCTGTTGCGACTTCGCTGTTCGCAGCGGTCGAGTTTGTAAGACTCAGTTCCTTGACAGATGCCGGCATAAGTAGTTGTACTTTTGTATTCATTGCTGCCATTTTGTTAATACTTATGATTTAAAGTTTTGTTTCGGTTTATTTTGATTTTATTTCGTCCATCAAGGAACTCGTTTGATAATAACTGTTATTGTATTGTTGTGTACACAATTTAGATATAAGATCATTTATTATTTTGTTGGGGAAGATATTTTTAGTTTAAAGAGTTAATTTTTTTTTCGTTTTTTTAATTTTGCTGATTTGTATTTAATTATTAATCACCTCGGGTTGGGTGAATAGAAGCTCGTGCTTGTATTTAAGTTTTTCTTTTGTTAATTTACTTGGTTTGTCCACGTTTAATTTAGTTTGTTTTAATTTTGAAACCACGTGGATTTTCGTGAAAAGGGATCTTCTTGAACAAATTTGTTTTTTTTGCTTTGATAGAGGATTTAGCATTGTCCTTTTGTAATTTAGATTCGACCAGTTTTGATTTAGGCCAGGACTCTCTGTCCAGGGTTTTTGTTTTCTGCATAATTGTAATTAACAATTTTTTTTTCTTTTGTTTTATATAATAAATTTTTGATTGTTATTAACGTCATTCTAAATTCTGTTCTTTTATTTTTGATTAGACCTTTTCAATTTTTGGGGTAATTAAGAAAGTCAGATTTCTTTCACCCACTTTTTACTTTTCGTGATTAGTTTTAATTTGCGAGGGTATCCCTGAGTTTAATTGTTCTTTTGCGCCCTTTATTTTTATCCGTTGAGCTAGTTTATTTAATTTTTCATTTTTATTATTCATTTTGCATTTTAAAAATTCTTTTAGTACTTTCAGTACGTCCATCTCCTGCTTCTTGGTCATCAAAATCGCCTTGGCGAAAGCGAAGATCCTGTGCCATGCGTTCCGCTTCGCATCATCGTCCGAATTAAATTTGCCGGCGTGAGCACCCCGACATCTCGTTCCCGCTCATCTCTCTGTGACTTCCAACTTGCGCATTCTAAGAATGTATGGCGAGCATCGTTACAGTCGCTGTCCTAGTACCGACAGTAGGCGCTATCCATCTCCCTATCTTGCGTAGGTAATCGTTAAAGTACCCGTGTCCCGTCTGCATCTGACTGATGTAATAGTCAACCTCTCCGTAATCTCTATCCATCCAGACTGAAGATCCCTAAACAATTCGGCCGTCCATCTGCCTTTTGTGTCCGCGTCCCATCGTTCAGGAGAAGAAGGAGAAGAAGAAGAAGGAGAAGAAGGAGAAGGAGAAGAAGGAGAAGGAGAAGAAGGAGAAGGGGAAGAAGGAGAAGGAGAAGAAGGAGAAGTAGAAGAAGGAGAAGTAGAAGAAGGAGAAGTAGAAGAAGGAGAAGAAGAGTGGCGATCGCGTACGGAAGCTATGGCATTAGCTAAGGAGTTAAATTGGCTGAGACGCGAAACAGATGTTAGGGATAACGAGTCGGTCGAATGGTGGGAATTTTTTAATAACGCTGCTAAAGAATTAGATAGGTTATGGCATGATATGTAGATAGGTATTAGGGTAAAATGCAAAGCCTTTGAAACCAATAAGTCTAGTATCATTTTTGTTGAAGAGTCTTGAAAAACTGTTAGAAAGACAGCATAGCATGCCCTGGAAGTTGAGGAAATGCTCTTATGCACTTTCCCGCATGTAGAGTTTGCATTTCACAATACTTCCGCCAGAATCAATCTTCAAAACATCGAAAAATAAAGGATTGATGAAACAAGTAGCAGGTCGATAGACCACATGCTTAAAGGAGATCAGCTTACACAGCCATCATGGGAGAAACACTGGTGGCACAGGACGAAAGAGGATATCCACGGGGTACGGCTTTGCGCCCTCTGCTGTGGAACTTGGTCGTGGACGAATTACTAGTAAGAGTGGACAATGAAGGGCATACAACTTTGGGATATGCAGCTGATCTTGTCATTCTGACCCAGAATAAATTCAACAACGTAGTGCAGGACAAAATGCAGAATGTTCTAGAGGCTATTACAAGAATGGACTGGCGAAAAGGGTCTTAAGATTAGTTCCTCCAAAACGATCATAATAAATTCACGAGAAGGAAGAAGTTAGATGGTCTTGGACTACTAAACCTCCAGAGTGACGAAATAAAACTACCAGAGAAAGTGAAATATCTTAGCGTCATTCTTGACTCTGAGCTCACTTGGAATCGACACTTCAGGGAATTAAAACCCGCGCGAAGACAACGCTTATGTTGGCTAAAAGAGCGCATGGAAAAACATGGGGATTAAGACTAAGATCAAATATGATATACTGCATAGTGTTCAGACCTATGATAACTTATCCATCTCTGGTACGGCGGACAAGATGCAACAAAACTGCTATAACTGACTTAGCATGATACAGCGATTTGCGTGTTTAAGAATAACAGGTGCAATAAGGACTACTCCTACAGCAGCAATGGAATGCCTTGCTGGCCCTCCCTTCTCTTCACCTGGTGATAATGGGGGAGGCAAGAATGCGCCATCTTAGATTGCAAAAACTACCAAGTGACAGATATGCATAGTTGGAACATAATAATATTGTACATACATCATGCGGAAAGTAACCTTTTGGGATTGAGATTAAGACCACATAATTTCGACAAATCTATTTAAAATTCAATGTGGAAATCGCGGATCGGAGAAGTTGGAATTCAACTACAGAGACAGGTTCGGAGAATTAATTTGGTTTACGAATGGATCAAAAAGCGGAAACAGGAATGGATCTGGAATCTACAGTGGGATGAGAAATACAATGATCACATTCCACTAGGAAAATATGCAGAGGCATATGCAATATTGCAACTAAACTCAATCAGAGGGCAAGTAAGCGGATCTATATTGCGACAGGCAGCCAGCCGATTCTAAGGGCACTATTTGTTCGGGACTACTAATTTGTAGACCGATGCGCCGGGGAGAGAACACAGAGAAGAGGCTGAGTTGTTTTAAGACGTTTATTTTCAAATAATAAATTCAGTATTTACAATATATACATAACATAAAATATAATTCTCTCTCATAATAAAACACAAAGTATTTTCAGTATTCCGTTTGACGTATATTGCTATACGTATGTTAGTATTTGCTAGTTTACCACCTTTATAATATGACAAGTTTGTATACAGTATATATGTTGTTGACCTGGTATCCGAAGTTGGCTGATGCAACCGTTGAAATATACGCACGAAGCGCGAACGGCACCGAATACCTTTCCAACTTCTCTTCTTGCTCAGCCCCTATATAAGCGACGATGTCCGGGATTGCAGTTCGTGAGTCACAGCCCGCTGTATGCGAGCGCGTTGCTTGTCGATTCACGGCCGGCGGCTCGGATCTAGGCATCGGCGGTTTTCGGCGCAAGCGCGGCGGCTGCTTCGTTGACGGCTTTCGGGCTCCGAATGATTCCTTGGACTGTGGAGCGCTGTCGGATGGCATCGGTAGTAGAAAGCGCGCACCACAATTGCGAGGCGACGGTATACTTCTCCGGCCGTAAGCACTTGGCGCGGCACGCTCGCGTATGAATGTTCTTAACATAACCGCCCCCCTTGAAGGAACCGCCTTCAACACTACACACTTTGAATAACGAACAAATTGTCTGTCTTTGAAACACGATGATTAACACGACTCGCACAAAAAAAATTAAACGTTCATTACAAATATTGTTGTCGGCGCACTTACTGATTGTCTATAGTAACCGCACAAATTTACCGCGGGTCTCTCATTTCTCCTTGTAGGGTTGAACACGTAACAGCTCGCACGAGCCATCATGTCTGGAAACACCCTGCTGATTCTTCCAACTAACCATTTGCTTGGTGGACCTTGGTCATCCTTCACGACTACCAACTGGCCGGAGTTAGTCCATTTCCATTCTCCGTTGCCATTCGTCCGCTGTTGAAAGTTGATTCAGATATTCTTGGTGCCATCTCGTCCAAAGTGGTCTCGCATGAATTGAATGTGTTGCCAACGGCGAAGGGAATTTACTTTAAGATGGGTTAAAGTAGGTTCAGGATTGTTCTGGATTGTATCCCATTACAAGGTGTGAAGAGTAAGGAATTGCAAATCGTTGGGTCGTTAGATATTGGAGTAATGGGTCTTGAATTAAGAATACTTCTATTTGGACCAGAAGGGTATGCATTTCTTCGTAAGTCAATGTCGTCTTTCCAATTACTCGATTGAGGTGCAGCTTGACGGACTTCACAGCGGCTTCCAAAGACCTCGGAAATGGGGTGATCGAAGGAATAAAATTCCATTTGATTCACTATGGCTAAGTAGGCTTGGATTCTCTCTTTGGTGATTGATACTGTAATTGCTTCAATAGTTTCCTCAATTCCGTGTTTGCACCTACGAATTGCGTACCATTGTCGGAATAAATATTCGCTATCTTGCCTCTTCTGGCGACCATTCGCTTTAATGCCGCCAAAAATGCTTCTGTTGATAGATTTCCAACTAGTTTATATGCAGTGCTTTGGTTGCAAAACATACAAACACAACACCATAAGCTTTTGTGACAATGTGTCTTCTTTCATACTTTCCCGAATATATACTGGCCAAAATAATCAACTCCAACATTTTGAAATGGCTTAGCTGGTGTCACTCATGGGCTGGAAGGTCACCCATTATATAATTTCCGAAGTAGGATTGGCTTTAAAACAGGCTACGCATTTTCGATATGTGCTTAACAGAACCCTTTAGCGATAGAGGCAAGTATTTGGTTCGGATAGCTGCCATTGTTTGTTGGTTCCAGCGTGTAATTGCTTGATGTGCTCACTCTTAATAATTAAGGTTGTGAAGGATGCTTGCTGGCAGAAGTATTTGATGTTTTCCATGGAAAGAAGGTTGGAGTTCGCAATCGACCACCCACCCTTATTAAACCATCTTCGTCCAGAAAAGGATTTAAACACATTATATTATTAGAAGATGTAATTCCAGTCCTTCTTTAGCTGTGTATATTCTTTGAAATAATGCCTCTGTACTTTCTGGTTAGTACGAGCGTTGCTTTGGCTAGTTCCGCTGTGGTCAAATGTCCACTGTTACTATGTTCCGGTTCTTAGCAATTCGGGCTTTGATATTTCTTGTAAATCTCAGCAATATGCCACTACTCTTTGCAGCTTATTTAAGTCTGAATATCGTCTCGAATATTTGGAATCCTCTGTCATATTCGTTGTGCATCATTAAGGTTTTTACTTCGGGCAGTTCATTTACAGGAGCAATTTGGAAGTGGCCATTTCTCTGCGGAATCTTGTAGAAAACTTGGCCCTTGCCCACACACTTTATTGTTCTTAGCATTTGCAACAGAATTCCTCGGGATACTACATCAGGCGGGTTTTGTTTTGTGTCAACATGATGCCATTGTAGACATTGGATAATTCTCTTATCTCCCCAATTCTGTCGCAACGAAGGTTTTAGTGCTTTTGATGAGTTCAGCCAGATAGTACGATCGAGAGTCCGTCCAGTAATACATCTCCGAATGGATATTGCTAATGTTTGCATTAATCTGCTCACAAGTTGTGCTAGTAGCAACGCGCACCATAATTCCAAACGTGGTAGTGGTGATTGCTTGATAGAAGCGACTCTCGATTTTGAGCACAATAGATGAGAAGATATGGCACCATGTTTGTCTACTGCTCTTATATATACGCAAGCTCCATATGCCTTCTCACTTGCATCGCAGAAACCATGTATCTCAAAGTACAACGGATTCTTCTACGGAAATGACATGTCTTGGAATTCTACTTCACCTATCTCATTTATTTCTTGAGCATACTCAACCACATTTCTTCGACATTCATCGGAAGAGATTCATCCCAGCTTATGTTTAATTTCCATATCTCTTGCATTAAGGTTTGGCTCTCACAGTAAAAGGACTGATTAAGCCAAGGATCAAATATTTTGGATATATGCGAAAGTAATGTCTCTTGGTAATACTTTTCTCCCTGCAAACTTGATCGCTGAATATTGCAAGAGTCGCTTCTGTATTCCATTGAAGCCAAGTGTATTGACGCCATCATTTTGTCCCACTCCAACACATATGGCTGCTACAAGACTCTGGTATAGTTTTTAAGAGTTCTAGGCTGTTCGATGCCCATTTCCCTCAGTTCAAACTTTCCCTTTTCAGAACAGTGTTACTTGATTAATGATTTCTTAGCTTCCGCCAATGTGCTTGCCCAGTTAATAGGCATCTACATAGAAGTCTCTGAGAATTACTTTTGTTCCAATGCATAGGCATCTTCTTCTGTAAGTGCTGTTGTTGCAAAAGTTTGATAGCTAGGTAGAGGCGGACGCATGTCCCATACGTCACCGTTTTAGCTCAAAAGTTTGAATTCCTCTTCTTCAACTCCTCCAAAGAATTCTCTGAAATGCATGGACTTTTCGTTCATACGAACTTGTCGATACATTTGGCTACATCTGCTGTTAATACATATTTATGCAATCGGAATCTGCAAATGATATCAAACAGATCTTGTTGTAGTTTAGCCCAACCATCAAGTGTCGTTTAATGATCTTCCACTCGTTGTTTTGCGGAACCATCAAACACAACTCGAACCTTAGTGGTTGAGACTATTTTTTTTATAACCGCGTGATGTGGGAGGTAAAAATGAGGTCTCTTTCTTTCAGCGTTTATTTACGAGTCTCATATGCCCAGTTGTAGATACTCATTCATTGAGCCAACATACTCTTGTTTTTAGCGTAGCATTCTTCTGGAATCTTCTTTCTAGCGAATCAAATCTCTTTACTGCTTGCTCTACGAGCCACCTAACGAGCTACATTTTCTTTGAATGGGAGTGAGACTACGAATCTCCCGTCACTTTCTCTCTCTTGACGTCTCCGCAAAATGAAATTCACAATTGCTCTCCTCCTGCGAATACACTTGCCTCTCGGAACGGTTTCTATTTCCCAGAATTTCTTTATATTGCTGTTTAATGACTGCAAGTTGATGCTTGCATATCGTAGACGTCTTTGGTGATGTCTCAGTACCATGAGCTTTCCAGCAATAATCCATCCAAAAAGCGTCTTTTGTAGAAACGGTCCGTCTCTGTGTAGCTTAATTGTCCAACGCACAGCAATGATAAAATAGTTCTATTCCTATTAACATATCAATATCCTTTGGTATATTGAATTCTGGATCCGCTAATCTCACGTTCTTAGGCATTGTAAGTGTTTCTCTCGGAATATGCATTAATGGTAGCTTTCGGCTATTTTCTCAAGTATCAAGCAGTTGATAGTGCGCTGAAATCCATTGCATTTCGATTTCACTTAAACATTCACTGAATGGGTATTTCTTTCCTGCTGATTTATTCCGCTCAATACAACATTTGCGTGCATCTTCGGCAAACGCAGAATTGTAGCCATCGGTTGGTTATTAAATTCGATTGCGATCCAGAATCAAGCAACACTCTGCAGTTGTGCTTACGTCCTCTTACATCGCTGACATTTATAACTGTCGTAGAAAGCATCGTGTGAGTGTTACACGTTGCTGCTGTGCGTTGATACGACTCGAGTTCCCGCTCGGGTGAAGGAAGCTCGACGGCCCATCAGACTTCTTAAAATAATGTAATAAGCTACTGTGTCGCTTATCGCAATGCTTGCAGCATCCTTTAAAGGCAATTGCTAGCTATGTGATTTGGTCTTAGGCAATTCAACATAGCCGCTTACTTCTAGCTTTCTCTTGTCTTAGTTCCACACTAAGACCTAAAAATGATTTGACTTGGTAAATCAGGTGATTTCCGTCGCAGAAATTGCATTCGCTTGTCTTGTGTGTGCAACGTTAGCCGAAGTTTTATTCGCTACACACTTGCATTGGTTTCCAATTGCTTCTAAAGTTTGGCACTTTGTGTTAAGAATTTGTCAATTCTTTGAACGTAGGCATCTCTGTGCCTTGTATTTTGCTTTCCCATTCTTTGAATGTCTGGGAATCTAGCCTTTTGGTTATTATGTGCACTAACAAATCATCCCATTGCCCTATGGGTCGCTTTAACGCTTCTAGCGCTCTACTGTGCCTTTGGACACCATCTAATATTTGCCGTAGCGTATTTAAATTCTCTTTGTTGCATGCGGCAACTCAAAAATTGCATTGATATGCTTTTGCACTATCACTCGTGTATTGCTATATCGTCTTGAACATTTGCCATGCATTTGCATAGTTATCTGCTGATATTTCTAGAGAATGCAAGACATTCGATGCATCTCCTTTCAGCATGACTTTAAATAATGGAACTTATTAATGGTCTGAATTCTGCTGTCGTTATGTATCAACGAGCAGAAGTGTCATAGAAGGTGAGCCAATCTTCTATGCACCATCGAACTTGGGTAGTTTATTGGGGCAATTTTACTACGTTCGAGAAGTTTCCATTGTGCCACTTGTTTGTTCCGCACTGGCTTTTAATATGTTTCTGAAACGAAGCTTCGAGTTCGAAATACTTGTCCTCGAATGTGTCTCGCTCAGTATTCTCTAGCTCGGATTCTTCTAGTCCCTCCAACTTGGACTGAATCCTTAAATTCATCGTATAAGTACGTGAATTTCTCATAGCTGCCTTGCATTGCTCGATGTCAAGTGCGGCTTCATTTTCTCTAGAGATTTTCCTGCTCTTGTAAGCGAGGATTTTAGCTGCCTTCGGTGCACTTTGTACGCAGAAGTTTCTGTTTCCATTGTGCCCGTCTTTGTGTAATGCACCTTTACACAATGTATGTACTATTATGATAGTATTTTTCAATCCGAAAAGAACGCCTTGTTCGTCTCCGGTCTCAATAACTTGATGAAAGTAGTGATTCTCTTATACTATATTTGATAGTAGCTTTTTGATCGAAGAACGCTTGTTCGTCTACGGTATAAATCTCAAATAGTCATATCCTATTTCCACACTGTGTCTCTCAAATCCGGCTCGAAGGACCAATGTTCGGACTACTAATTTGTAGACCGATGCGCCGGGAGAGAACAAGAGAAGAGGCTGAGTGTTTTTAAGACGTTTATTTCAAATAATAAATTCAGTATTTACAATATATACATAACATAAATATAATTCTCTCTCATAATAAACAAAAGTATTTTCAGTATTCCGTTTGACGTATATTGCTATACGTATGTTAGTATTGCTAGTTTACCACCTTATAATATGACAAAGTTTGTATACATGTATATATGTGTTGACCTGGTATCCGAAGTTGGCTGAGTGCAACCGTTGAAATATACGCACGAAGCGCCGAACGGCCACCGAATACCTTTCCAACTTCTCTTCTTGCTCAGCCCCCTATATAAGCGACGATGTCCGGGATTGCAGTTCGTGAGTCACAGCCCGCTGTATGCGAGCGCGTTGCTTGTCGATTCACGCCGGCGGCTCGGATCTAAGCATCGGCGGTTTTCGGCGCAAGCGCGCGCTGCTTCGTTGACGGCTTTCGGCTCCGAATGATTCCTTGGACTGTGGACGCTGTCGGATGGCATCGGTAGTAGAAAGCGCGCACCACAATTGCGAGGCGACGGTATACTTCTCCGGCCGTAAGCACTTGGCGCGGCACGCTCGCGTATGAATGTTCTTAACACTATTGAATCCCGAGATACAATCAAGACTGGTTCCCAGTCACTTTTAGTAACATTATCTAATTTACCCGTCAATATAAATATTATTAAATAATCCACTCGCCTTCCTTTTCTCCTATGCCACTTAAACTTCTTAAATGCTTCGTTATGGTATCAAAAAGTCTTCTCAATTCCACGTGTTATTCCATTGGTACACAAAGATGCTCAAAAATTGTCTTGATATGATTATGCGTCATTCAATTTTTATTGTCGTATCTCTCGCTGAGCATTTGCCACGCATTTTCATAGTTTGCCGCGGTAGCATCCAATAGAAATTAGCTGTCACTGATACTGTTCAAAGTAGAGTTGAGCTGCCCACTTTTAATATGACGTTAGTCGAAGTAACGGTTATGCTATGTAACCGGACGGAAACAACCAAAGCAGCCATGTTATCCTTGGTGTTGCGCGGAGATGTACTGAAAATTCTTTAAACTTGCTAAAGCTTGCTTGCCCGCGGACGTTAAATGAGGGCGTAGCGGAATCAGAATTAGACGGATATGAAACAATATATATCGAATAATTTATTGAATTGGGAAATTGCACCCCTCTACCAGTTAATAAATTTATGGAGGTAGGATAGTCTACATTCGTCGCTAACTCTTGGTATCTCGAAGGGTCATGTAGGCGCATAAAAGCACTTGCATTTTCTTTTGTTGAAAAAGATAACGTTGCATATGTGGAAATATATATTTCTTCTTAGTTTACTTAATTCATTTGGTCTTCGATTGATAATTGGAGCCGAAACAATTGTCCTGAGTTAATAAAAGTCTCGTGTAGCCAGAATGATCGGATATTTTATGTGTCTATAAATAAAGGAATTATTATTCTGGTAAGAAAAGATATGGTAACTAAAAGTAATTATTTGAATAAAAATGATTATTAAATAAAAACAATTATTTCAATAAAAATATTTGAATAATAAATGAATTAAAAATTATAATTTATTATTGAATACTATAATGATGAAAAAAAGATATTATCTATTTATAATGTATGAACAAGACCAACGTAGGTATCCATTTATGTTTATTAATCATTTTGAATAAATTTTACACGACCCTGAATATTTCAAAATAAATTAGGAAAATATTCCAAAATAATGTTTCTTGTAACGTCATCTATGATTTGATATTTCAAACTTCAGGCATATCGCGATATCGCGTAGGAATGCACCCTATCACCATGTTTTGGAACTAACAATAAGTTGTGTCTGAAAGTAAGTATTGATTTTGTTCACCATTTTTTGGCCGAACTCCCATCAGGGAAAAAATAAAAAGGATGAAGGCACATGAGGGTTTGTTTATTGACTGCAATAACGACAATACGTAAATCATAAAATAATCATGAACAAGATCGATGATGCCGACATATTTCGTAACATATTAGCGTAAATCATCAAAATTTAATGGTGACTTAAGAATTAATCAACTATAGTTACTTGCCTTAGATTTAACAATACTTACCGTAAGTCCTTGCCTAGTTTAACCAGATGTTGGTGTATAATAATTAGCTATAGGCGTTTTTTCGTGACATAGGATTTTAAAATATGCGTTTGAAGCGGTTTTGTGTTATACGTCATCAATTTTACATTCGCTAAAATGCTTATTTTTGAAATATAGAGACGGGGTAGATTTGTTTTATTTTAGTTATGCAATACATGGCAGGCTACAGACGTATTATATAATAATAAAGGGGTTAAAGGACCATTTTTACAAACACACTGACTATAACTGTTTGATATTTCGTCTGTCTCTAAGGGTGCGTATTCATTTGAGCAATTTTGCGCGCAAACAATTTATGCGTACTGCTGTGGTCTGGCACCCCGGTTTTCATAAGTTTTAATTGCGAATGTAACCCTGAGTTTAATTGTTCTTTTGCGCCCTTTTAATTTTTTTTATCCATTGAGCTAGCTAAATTTTAATTTAATTTTCATTTTGCATTTTCTTTTGTACTTTCTGTACACAGCATATTTATTTGGCAATCCCAACATGAAGCTCGACGTTGTTGTAATTGTAATTAGTAAAATTAGGATCCCTGATTTAGAATTTGTGAAAATTTCTCGTTGCATTGGTAAAGCTGATTTTGTGCTTAAAAACATTTTATATACACCGCCGCTGGAATGAAGATGGACAAGCCCACCAGAGAACAGGAAGTGGACGTTCCTGGAGACCAGAGTTGGCGGAGCCAAGGAACTCACGGCAGGAAGTAGTCGGTTGTGGCAGGAACAAAAGGAAGGATGGACGAAAAGGATATTCAGGGAGACGAAGGAAACAGTACTAAGGAAAGTATTATTAGAATGAATGATCTGATGTCAATGTTCAAAGAAATGATTCAGAAACAAGACAGGTGTTTAGAGAAACTGGATGGATGGTTGAGAAAAGATTATAGTGTTGTTGATGTAGAAAAGAAAGAGATTCAGACAGAAGGGGATAAAATCAATTGGGGTTCAGATACTTCTGATGAGGAGAAAGTTGTTGATGATTTAGGTAGAAAAAGGGAAGATGATGATGAAATGTTATAATTTAGGTAGAGAAGAGGAAATGTTGATGATTTAAGTAGAGAAAAGGAAATGAAAATGATGATGTTGAAATAATGGAAGATTGTGATGATAGTTTTAAGTATGAAATACAAGGTGGCGGAAAAGTTGTTGGGATAATGATATACAGGTTGCGGAAAAGTTCTTAGAGTGATGAATAAATGGTGATGGTTTATTCGAAGAGGATATCGAGGTAGAAGGTATTGGTGAGTTAGAGTTAGAGGAGGAAGAACATTCCCAAACAATTCCCAAGAGAGTAATCTTTCCAGAGAGATCCCCATGTCGTAAATGAAATTGAAATCATTTGTTGAGATTGAAGTTTGAAGTCTAGTAAAGTTCCAACCAGTATGTATCCTTAGAAAATAAGTTCCCCATTATTGTTGTTAATGATGAGCACTCTCTTGAAGTCGAGTCGAAGCCTGTCAAGATAATGAATAATCCTATTCCCAAATCCATGTTTGAGCGTGATTTAAAAGAATGTTTCTGTTTAATGAGCTATCCTTCTGGAAATCCATGCGAGAGGTACATCCAAGGAGTGGAGAAGTTCCTCAGGATGCAGACCCACCAATGCCACACCGATTGCTGTCCGAATCTGGATCTACCGTTCGTGGGACCTCATAGAGTGGCTAGAGTGTCTGATGGAGTCACCTATGAACTTCATTCGATGGACGGTATGTTGAACACTTCCACCACGACCCAGGGTATGTTTATCGCACCCTGGAAGTGACGTTTTCACCCCTGTGTGCGGAGACACAGTGTTGTCGTGTGTAGGACAATTTCTAGGTGAAACACTCATTTTTTTGTTGTAACTTTCGTTTTCCCCTTAGTAATTGGGAGATGTGCTGTGGTCTGGCACCCCGGTTTTCGCAAATTCAAGTTTTAATTGCGAAGGTAACCCTGAGTTTAATTGTTCTTTTGCGCTCTTTTAATTTTTTTTATCCAATGAGCTAGCTAAATTAATTTTCATTTTGCATTTTCTTTTGCACTTTCTGTACACAGCAGTACGTATGTTCATTCGGGAAAACTTTTTTAACTTATATTTACCGCCCGCAAATATCTGCTTACACACTACTTCGCTATGTATACACTTGAGCATTTTTGCGCGTAAATTGTTCGTGCGCGCAAATTTGATCAAATAAATACGCATCTTAATATGTCGTAGTCCTCTTCAATTATTGAATTACCATTTATAATAACATCTCAATTTGATTGTATCCAATCCTTTAATAATTGAAAATGTAAAAATACTTTTATCAAGTAGCAATAAATAATAATTGTATGTTGAACTTCTAAATATATTTAAGACTACATGTTTCGGCAGACAAATGCCATCTTCAGGTCTTAAAACGTCATGGTAAGAAATCTAAAATTAAAAAAGAAAATGGACATTTAAAAAACACACGGCAGAACAAAGGACAAACAAAAACAAAACAACAGAATAAAACTAACTGCGAGACAGTTATCGCAGATCAGAATTTAGTCTTACAAGCCATGTGTGTTTTCTAAATGTCATTTTTCGACTTTTTAATTTTTCGATTTCTTACCATGACATTTTAAGAACTGAAGATGGAATTTGTGCGCCGAAACATGTAGTCTTAAATATATTTAGAAGTTTTGGTGAATGTGTGGACGTATTTTTCCTTCTTTTATTTATTATTTATTATACACCACATTCATGGATTTCAACCTACAATACATTGAAAGAAATATATATGATATGGCGATAGTATATAATTCTCTGGTGTTATTGGTGATATCGCCGGATGCCACATTGTTATTTATCTATTGCTGATTAATTCGTTGCTTTTATGTTCCCACACATACTTCCTCTTCTTCGGATGACTCATGTCTTCTTCATAATTATGCACAATGTTAATTAAGGCTATTGTATTATCATAGCTCTATATTTTTTTTTATTGACGACTGTATAAGTATAATGAATTTTGCAATGGCTCAATATTGAATTAAAAAATTGATGATCTGTCATTGAAGTTTTTTTTTTTATTTTTTTAATATACAAATATCTTGCAATGTGCCTCTTACCTTGTTTTATTTTTATCCTGTCCTCAGGTTATAGATATAATTGATAGATATTTATTAAGAGTAATAAGAATCGACGATGTCATGGGAAAATCTGTGGCATTTTTTAGGCCACGAAGGCGAAAGGGTGTGTAATATCAATATCAAAATATTTGAATGTACCTATTTTACAAAGGGATTTCAGGAAAACGTCCATTACTCTATCATGTGTATATCATCCCATTTTGTGTATTTCTTTTCATAACTATTTTGTTTCTATACATACGACATTGCAATTCCGTTTTTGAATATCGTGAACGAATCGCGCTTGCGCACAGTAGACATTTTGGACTGAACCAAATTACTATATAGTCTTTATTTCCCATCGCATAAATTATACATAAATATATAGAAATATTCTGTTAAAAAAAGAAATACTGAAAATAAACAACTAAAATGAAATAAAAATGAAAAATGGAAACCCCAAGGCGAAGTTTAGTTTAGCGGCTGAACTTGTCAGCAGCCATTCTTCCACTTAACCTTGACATAAGGAAACAATTTAATGAAAACTCTAATGCCTATAATTACTTACCTAATTCCGTTAAGAAAATAAAAAAAAAAAAAAACAACAGTACAAGACCAAAAAGAAACAATGACTGCATACACTAGAAATTAAAGTTATGTAATTATGCCTACACACTTACACTAATCCAATGCTAAAGCATAGGTATCAAGTAGCTGCCGCTTCCAAACAAAATCTCTTAATAATTTTTAAACGCGTAGGCAGAGGCCCTGTCCCTGATATAGGCAAGGGTATAGCGTTATAAAACTTATATACAGCAAAAGAAATGAGCGTCGAAAAAAGAGCGGTTCTATGCAGCGCGTGTGTAATTCTACCCCTAAATCTAACATTTAAGTTAGTTATCAGTACGGAAGGTAATTTTTTGATGTAAATATGGCGGTCTTTTTGTAGTGATCAGTTCATGATACATACACGATGCTTTTAATAGTATACGATTTCGCATATTCAACCATCGACATTCTTTGAAAGCATGGGATATGTGGTCATATTTTCTAATATTATAAATGAATCGAATACAAGCATTTTGTATGCGCTGTATCCTATCCATTCGTCCATTAAATTTGTCAAAGTATGCGAAAGTGAACCGTTTTATTTGGCGCAAAGGCGACCAGTTGGCAATGACGTAACTGATCTAATCACAAGTAATTCGCGAGGCAAATAAAACGCAAGCATCAATTCACTTTTTCACAATTTTTTTGTTGTATGTAATTATAACAGGGGTTCTATTTGTGCTTACAAATATACAACACAAATGACGGTTATAGTAGTTTTTATAAACCCAGATTAATTTAAAATTAATAGGAAATGTTAGGAAGGGAAGAAAAGGATAAATGCAAGTGACACAGAAAGATATTCGAAATCGAGAAATGACAGGAACAGGAAACAGCGAAATTACATCCATTATCATTGCCGACAGCCATCAAATAAAACTGGCAACAATGCCCATGATAGAAAGAGATAGACACATGCTGGATACGTATAAAATGAAAAAGGACGTATATAGTCCATAAGCATAATACTTCTTTTAAAACTTGAACTAGACTGTAGGGATAAAGTAAAGAACCTGTATATGCTGTAAACGCCAAATTAGATGGGGAGCAGTGAGTCAGTTCATGCAGCACTAGTAGTGGATAAGTTTTGTATTCAGCTTTGCTTCAGTGAGTGGGCGTGCGCGTTTTTGAAAACGACTACGGCGTATACGAACTCCCCTCTCCCCGCTCGACATCTATGACATTTGTAGTACGTACAGGCGTTTTTCAAATCATACTGTCAAACTGATTAGAAACATATTATTCTAAGTAAAAAAACTAATTAAAAAAAAAACAATTTACACCACAAAATAAAGAACATTGCGTATTTTAAAAATTTTATTTATAATTGGTAAAAAACATAAAACTTCTCACGACCTCCTAAAACCCTAACAATCACTTAACTCATTTCGCAGTCAATTTTTAGCTCTCTTGCTTTGATCTTTGATCACAATCATGGCTCCATCTACCGCCAGCAAGATAGGACATCATAAAGTTTTTTCGACATTTGAAACACACAACACTCTGTTCACCTTTGTGCATTTCTTTAAAGTGAGCTGTTATTCCTGCGTAAGCACTGTCTCCTGTAAATTCTATGGAACAATAAAGGCACTCATATGTTATCGCGTTGCTGACTACACAATTGAGTTTTTTACGCTCCTGTATCTCCAACTGTTTTAACCTTTTAAAACAAATTGTGTTCGCTTCAAGATCTTGCTCGGCTGTAAACGTTAGGAGCGAAAAAACCATTCGAGGTATGATTGTTTCACAAAAGTTGATCGGTTTTCCTGTGACACTAAGGTAACAGCACATCAAAAGATGACATATTATTCTCTTTATAACATAAAATACTTATTTGTAGATGCAGTCAGTGCCATTTTTTTATTTCGGAAGTAAACATTCTTGCCAATGTTAAAAGACACTGCTCGTATTAGTAGCGATTGTATTCACAAGTTTCCCAGACTCTGTTATATGCGTTCCGACGTTGCTTTCTTGAATGTCACGCACAAATTGTTTACATGCCATTTCTATCTCATATAACTTGCTAAGATCTACCTAAAAATCTAAATGTTTAAAGCGCTTAATACACAAAATTAAATAAACTAGTTAATTTCTCGATTTAAATACAATAAATGTAGTGTGGTATAAAGATAAACCTGGGCGATATGTAGGTAATCTATACGGCGATCGTCCAGGTTTACCTTTGTGCCATGGTACATGTCTCATATAAAAATGCTTAGACCCTTATTGTAAAAAGGATATAGCAGATATAAGGTTGGATAAATATGGCTAGCATTGAGGCAATTATTTAGAATAGTTGATAATAAAAATTCTTATATAGTTTACGATTTTTAACCACTTTCTATTTTTGACTCTATTTGAAACTATTTGGATTCTAAATAGTGTCAATATTGACATTGGATAAGTGCAGTTTACAGTGAATTCAGAAGTAGAATAGAAAAATGCGTAGAAGTTGGGACGATTATTGAGTAATTCGGTTACTAAAATTCATATACAGTGTGGTCCACTAAGTCTGCAATGCAAATGGGAATTTTCTTTATTAGTTGCACAATTGTTAAATAAATACTGCCAAACGCATCTAGACTGGACATACTTAAAGCGATTTTTCGCGACATAATCTAGCTGAAAACTATGTTGGACTATGTGTAAACCTAGCGTTTTCGCGAACGATGCCTCGTAAAGGGAATACATATGACGTCATCTCTCAAGCATAATCTACTATAACCTGATCCTGAGGAGTGTATGTTAGATTATGTCAAGAAGAAGAAGAATTGGTCGTTAAGCACAATCTTGGAGGTGGGGATCATAATCTAACATAAATTTAGATTATGTCGCGGAAATTCGCCTTTAGACTGTCTTCAAGTCAATTAGCTTACAGGGCAGACCAAAAAGAATGAGAACCGTTTAACAGTAAAGTACCTTCATTTCGAAGAAAACAGCAAAATGTTATTAAAATTAGTTATTTAGAATTAAAAAATGAACCCAAATATAAAGTGACGGCCTACTATTTTGAAAAAGGCAAAAAAAAATCGTAAATTTTGTAGTAACCCTGAATCATATTTGTTTTGTTTTTTAATTTTAACACTATTACCACAGCAAGGAAGTCTGCGTTCCGAGCAAACCCGATTGCCTGTATAAATCCTCTAGTTGTTTTGACTTAGTAAGAAAGACACATCCATGTATAAAAACTACATGCGCCCGTAAATCACGTGGAATATTTCAATGCACAGCGATGCGCATATATACATAACTTGTTTGTTCGACACGAACCACAATGCAGCTGTTTTCGCAATATTCTGCGCATTGGCGGCGTCTTAGACTAGCTGTTTCTGTTTATTTATATTTGTGCGGCACTCAAATATCTCCGCTCAGACTTTCATTGAAAAGTAAGGATTGCTAAAATAATTTATATTTTGAGTACGTTTTAATACTGTAACAAGATAACATTTTCTTTATTTCTTGTATTTTATTTAAAAAAAAAGATAAAACAATCAGGAATAAGGAGTCACTAACTATTTAAAATAATAAAACAAAAACTTGGTAAGTCTTTTTATCATTGATTAGAAATAATTTACATATTATTAGATCAAAACATTGTAATTTTCCAGAACAATAAATACTTTTGAAAATAATGGTAAGTTTATTGTTATATTTAGCGGCACGTTAAATTTAAACGATTATCAGAAAAATGTATTAAATCTTAATAAATCCAATCAACGCCCCTACTTCAAGACTTCTATTCAAAACATTGATGCAACTAGGCCAAAAACAGGGGCAGCTCTTTTCACTAAATTATGTTAATTATCGTTACTTTTCATTGTAATTTAATAAGTTAAAATTTGTAACCACATAATACTTTCTAGATTTTCCTTTGTAAATATGAAGTTCTCTTACATGTAATACAGAACCTTACATAATATTCTCCACTGACTTCGCAAAACTATGTTGGTACATATGTAAATATGTAGATACATATGCAAGTTCCTAGGCATAGACTGCATGTAGGCAACGCCACTGAGTTTCCCGCTTCTCTGAACGCGTTTGTCCGTGCTTTAACTATTACGATACTAGTGTTATATTTGCTATTATTTATTTAAGCTAACTACAAGAAGATCTCTTTTCAACAATTTCTTTCATATTCCATCACATTTGGAAAATGTATAGTAATAGTCATAAGCGATCACAAATTTCATACCTGTTGCAATGATATGTAATTCAACGTTAAGATTTTGCTAATATTATTTTTGTTAAAGTAAATATTTTACAATAATAATAATATGAATATTCAAAAATTCTCTTTCAAGGTAAACATTTTTTTATTAGGCTCGTTTACATCGAACGCTAATATTGGATTCATTTTAATTGACTCTTAAAATGTAACATTTCATTTTTAATATAGTGGAGTCATATATTCGTGTCAATTAAAATTTATTCAAGATTAGCGTGTTAGCGCAAACAGCACCTAGTTGCAATAAATAAACATTCTCATATCATCTCTGATGTCTTATATCAGAAACATCTGAACAGAAACGTTCATTCGGTATGTTACAAACGAAACATAAAATGGGGTGGACATTAGCAGTATCAGGGATGTTGCAGATACGTAAAAAGTTTGTTTCAGATTTTTTTCTGAAACACGAAAATGTTTACTGGAATTTCCTGCAAGGGATAAAAACCAATTTTTCTTCTTACAAGAAGACCACCAGCAATTAGGAATTTCAATTTCGTCTCCGATAACTTTATTTATACCCTTAGCCCACACTTATTTGTAATAGATGGTATTGCAAATGAAAAAAAACAATCAACACTCCAAACTGGATTTCTTTTTTATTTGCCATATCATTCGGTCTTCGATTGATAACGGGAACCCACGTGTTCTTAAATATTGCAAGGAACACTTAAGCATCAATAAATTTAAAAAGCGCCCTGTCCAAAGGTTTCGCCTTTTTTAAAGTTTAAAACACTTTTATGTGAACATTAAAAGTACTTAATGTTACGAACACTAATGTATTATATGTTTGCAGGTAATGTTTGTATTTAAAACACTTAAATTTCAAAAACACTACAAAATAAACTAATAAACGTCAGAAAGGCATTCAATTTACGCGCCAATAGCGATTAATACCCTCTAAGGATTGATATCGGTACTTCAAACATTATCTCCCACCACCGTCGCAAATCTGTATCATTTGGTGTATATGAAACATTCACAGTTGCTTATCCTGATCTAGTTGTTAATCTGATTATTGACTACAGTTTTTAATTTGTATAATTAAATTTTGTAAAATTCGATATGCGGAATGTCCCCAAAAGTAGATGAATACATACTTACTCCGTGATTCTAACTCAGTAAGACCCACAACGATTAAGTATACAGCAAGGCCGTCGAAGTATCCGAGATGCTTCATATATGAAATCAATGACTAATTTTAAACAAAAATGATTTTATTAACTCTTAGCGAATTCTTAGCGGTTCTTGAAATATCGGGGTTTGAAGCAGAAGTAAATGATTAGAAGACTTATCAAAAAATGTGCTTTATCTTAATAAAAGCATAATGACTAACTCAAACCTCTATCAGAGCTCTCATTCCCATTTGTAATTCTCCATATTTTTTTCACCTCATAAAATGTTGCATGAATCTTCTAGATGAGTTGGTCTCTATTAAGGTAAAGTCAGGTAAGTGTAGTAAAAATTGCATAGTGCGAAGAAAATGTAACACTGTTCACATAATAAGACATTTTGATAAATTTTACACATAGAAGTATGTAATATATGCTCAGTTGAAAGCCTTCAGTAGATACACCTTTTATAATTATCAATGGTTTACTAGAAAAAAAATAAATTTTAAACACTGTCAATACTACACACTTACCCAGCAAAATGGAGCAAGTGTGTAATCATTCTGCATTTTATGTATTAATAGCATTATCTTTTAGTTCGGCCAAGAGTGTAATATTAAACTGATGCTTATTTAATAAGGTATGATATATTCACAAGACATTCAAGTTATTACATGTTAGGAGATGCGAACTTTTGTTTGTAAAACTAGTATGAAGTTTAGTACATTAGTATTACAACAAGAGGACGTCCATATTTCAATTTTAAAAATAAATATAGCTAAACTACACACTTGCTCCGGTTACACACTTACCTGACTTTACCTTATTGGGTTTTTCCACTGATCACATAAGTGTCTTGACATATCCTCACATGAAAAAATCTAGTGGACTCAGATCCAAAGATCACGGTCCATCAATTTGGATACTGTTCATTGAGAAAATTACTGACACCTCTTCCATAAAAGGCCGAAGTAGTAGAGATGGTTTCGTCTCCCAAAAAAGCCTAGTACATTTCATTGTTCAAATTTCCATTGGTGGTTATAGGTGGTTCGATAACTTCACTATTAATCAATCTCTGGAAATGGGTTCCTCAAACTGCATGAGGATTTTCATGCCTGACTTGGCGATTTAAATACACATTAACTGAAAGAGCATCTTTTTCTGAGTCTATAATGCCCATTTATTTTACAAATAAAAAGAAAGTACTAAAAGCTGTCTTCAAAAAGTGCGATATCAAGGTTATGTGCGTAGTGTTTTTTACGCATCTAAGGTGTAGTACTTATGATGTGGAAAAGTTACTAAAGATAAAACAGGCGCAAAGTTCAAACCAGGTTCAAACAAATTGAATTTGAATCGCGAGTGCAATTGTCAGTAGTCATATATTGCAATTAATTTTTCTCTAATTCCTCCTGTTCTGTATTGTGTAGGTTCATTTGTAGAGATGTTTTCACTGTTAGTGCCGCCGAAATTACAAAATAAATGAAATAGATTTCTGATTTCTTTTAACGTGAAGACCTGATTTTGACTATTACAACATCTCTCCAGGTAATGTTGATAGTGAAGAGCATAATGTAATGCTTTGATGATACTGCTTGGGTAAGTGAACACAAAAGATAGTCTGTATTCGATGTAATGATCCCATTTTGATATCTATTCCAGCTTCGTTGTACACGCATTCTGGCAAGGAGAGAAGCCCTCGAATAAGAAATGGGAATGCTCCTTTTACAGGAAAATTGAATTTGCATGGAAGTCGTAAGGTGATTATTATTGTAATGGCAGAAACAGGTCAGACAAATTTATAGTCCCAGAAAAGCAATATTCAAGTCGAGGTTTCGCTAAAGGAAGTAAAACTGTGAACGTCAAGGTCAGAACAAAAATTGCTAGATGCTTAGGCTCATAGAAAACGATTCTAAGTACTTTAGGACGATATAACACCAGTTATATCATAGTATTTTAAAATATATTAAAATAAACATAGGTAAAGTGACCAATAACAAAGGCATTTAATAATATGTATAGCATAATTAAAATTAAATATTTAAAATCAAACAAATTCATTACATTATTGTGATTAGAAAAATTTTGTTTAATAAAATTGAATGAAGCAGTGAGTTGTTTCGATATCGTTCTTTGATTTGTTCATATTAAGATATTGGGTAGTTATTTTGCACATATTATTGTCTTACGGGCACTAAGAAAGATGAAAGAACTTTTTAATTAATTAATCTCTTTAATTAATGCTCTACTTATGATGTAATCAAATAAATTGCTTTTATATAAAATAATTCTTTTATAAATAAGAAATGTGAATATTGTAATTCTTACAATTGTACTGTTGAAAATAAACATATACTTTAAAACAAACAAATTTCAGGATATTTGCCCACCTATTATTTAATTTACTTATATTGATTCACATTAACTCAATATGTTTGTATTTAACGCCTGTTTTATTTAAAGTTTGGTTACTTTTAGTAACTTTTCCTTCCACATCACCACTACCACACGTTAGATCCGTTAAAAACGCGACGCACATATCTTCGAAATAGCACTTTTTGAAGACAGTTTTTAGTAGCTTGTTTTCATTTGCTCAAAAAATGAATAGCCATTGTATACTCACGGAAACATGCTCTTTCCGTTAAAGCCCATATAAACCATCAAAGCAGTGGTCCTCATTTGGAACTGTTATGGCCTGATGAAAGTTTGTTGAGAATTAAAACCGATGGCTTCATGTAGTACAATTGATTAAAAAAAATTAAAAGTTCTTATGGAATTTTATTTATCAAATTAACCTCATTATGAATTAATAAATGTATATGTCTTCCTTGGGTTTGGGCAAATTTACATGAACATTACCCATGGCTTGTAAAATACAGAGTAATATCACAATTTTTAAAGGAGTGATGGGGTCATATTATGTAAAGCATATGCTGTACCATATTTAATTTCTTCAACTATCTTTAGCAAAAATTTAGCATATTGCAATTAAACTCACCCTTAATTTTTTGGCAACTTCTATGAACTGTTTATAATAGGCAATAATATAATCCGAAGTATATACTTTAACATCAGTTTTAGAACAAATCCTTTCAACATAATCTATAAACTGAACTTCAGGGCACACCTCGTCCCTACTTTCTGAAATATATCTTTTAAATTTATGAGAGTTACTTCTTGAGAATTCCATATCTAATAAGCGAACGGTGATTCGTATAGAAGGATAATTTAAAAGTTGATTTATATTTACACAACTTAGTGATCGTCCTGAATGTTCTTGAATAAGTACATCCCCTATCAACAGAGAACATTATGTAATGACATTATATACTTACTTACACTTACCATTTGATTCCAAGAAAGCAATATTATTTAAAAAAGACGGTTGCCCTTCTATAACTAAGGTATAAGGTGCCTCTGGTTTAGTTAATATTTTCCAATCATTAGCATTGGATTCACCTGAAATATCCTCCGGAA
Organism: Protaetia brevitarsis; assembly: GCA_004143645.1. Taxonomy (NCBI): domain Eukaryota; kingdom Metazoa; phylum Arthropoda; class Insecta; order Coleoptera; family Scarabaeidae; genus Protaetia; species Protaetia brevitarsis. Next base: position 142,624 of record RXPK01000055.1, on the reverse strand, counting down.
AAAATAAATCCGTATGTTGAATAACAAATTTAAGTTTCAATTGTAAATATTTTTTAAACTCTGCATGATATTTTTGTGTGGTTTCCAAACTGACACATTTATTATGATAATCTCTCCACCCAGGCCATACTTTCATATAGTAACAGAAGCATTCACAAAGAATATGTTTCAATTCTAAGGAAACATTTTCCAAACAAATATTTAGATCATTGCTGATGATATGGCATACTTTCTGCACATTTAGGCGGAGGAGTTCATGCTTCGATATCATTTCGATACACTCTCGAAGATAATCTGATAATTCATTCTCGTTAGGCATTTTCGTCATGCCGATCAAATTTCTTTATAAAATTAGCTCACATTAATACTTTTAGCTATAAAAATTATAAAACAGCAAGAGGTCAATCAGACATAACCTAAACTTGAAAAACAAGATGCTAGTACGTACAGTGTACAGTTGCTAGTAGTCTGTTAGTAGGCATCCAGGTGGATCTGGCATCTAGTAGGTAGTAACATGTAACATCAATACAATATAAATAAAGAATAGTTCCGCTGGCGTACTACAGATGTCCCAGCTAGGCTGATTTTAGAAAAGTGTACGACCAAACAAATATTAAACGTGATCTGACCAGTGTTGCCAATTAACAGAAGACATATTTCACTAGATCGGGATAATAATTCCACCAGAAAATCACTAGAATTGGGAAAGGAATTGCTTTATAAAGTATTTTAAGAAAAGCAAAAATTTTTATATATTTATGTAATTAATAGTGTTTCTACTATAAATCCCCTTTTATTTAATTTTTTATTTATTATAATTCGCACAATGTTACTTTTAAAAACCTATTACACAAAGTACTCTTTATTTTGTCTATTATATAACACTTATTAGGTAGTCGTCAAATATTAATAATTCACAACAATATACAGTGCAACCTCGTTAAGTCGGACCACGTATCTTCAGATAACCCGGATCAATTTTGAAGGATATTTTTTTTTTGTTAACCTGAATCAGCTCTGCATAGGGATCACGACGGGTAGAATTCTATTTTCGTGACGTCACTGAGATTTCTTGCTTCTACGATAGATTGGTAATCACGTTGTATAGTATTCTACAATCGCTTTGGTCGTCGGAAACATTCGTTTTTCTATAATCCGTTTAAAAAACATCGTCAAATATCGATTGAAATTAGTTCATTTGCTCACTTTCTTGTCATTTTAATGAACCGGCGACTATTGTTTCTGATGTTTTGTGGCCTTGTTTTTAAATTGTGAAATAAAAGAAAATGCTACCACTTCAACAATATATAGCAGAAGAATTGGCTAAAGAAGAGAGATGAGAAAATGCGAAGTGACAATGATCCCTTCGCCTCTTTCAGACACACATTTTAAAATGTATACAGATTAGCTAAGGATATGGTTACATTTTAATTCTACGTTAGATGCATTGGGGTACTTAAAGCTAAGATATTGTCCAGAAAGGCTGGTCAAATTATTATTGCATGTGTAACATTACATAATATTTGTACCGAAGGTAGACTCGAATTAGCCGAAAATGTAATAGCAGAAAATGCGATGAATATGGTTGAACCCCAAGTTTTACCTGAAGGACAAGGTCAAGAAGCTAGGAGAAATTAATTGTACAATTTTCAATTAATTAATATTAATAGTAGCCTAGCTGATAGTCGAGTGGCTTGCATGCTTGACTATCAGTGCGAAGAGATTTGGCTCTGCGGGGCCATGACAAGCGAAAGCTTAGGCATTACAACCACTTAAAAAAAATTGCAATATAATGGTTTTAATTGGAACAGTATTTGGAGAATTGTATTTCAATTATTCCTATGAAAACCAAACGAAAACTATGTGCTTATTTGAATTTATTTTAACTTTTGCTCAAGCAAGCTAATCAATCTCTCAAAATTTCCATCATAGCAGTATATATTGTTAATGCTATGAAGGGTCGAGAGAAGTTCATTGTTAGTATTTATAAAATCCTCTAATCGTTGCCTCTTTCTTGAAGAAGGTGTGGAAACTTCAGGTGTAGTTGGGGTTTCTGTTGTGGGGTCTACTGCAGTTTCTTCTTCTTTTTTATTTATATCGGAATAAATTAATATATCCTCTATACATACTTACAGCAGAGATGAAAAAACTAATATATTTAATTGTATAATAGCTATTTCTTATATTTGGGAGGAATGATTGTATTTACTCCTGTTAGTATAAAATAGGTACTAAATGGAATACAAAATTATGCAGAATGCAGTTTACAAGTTCGCACATTTGATGAACACATTTTATATTGCCCGGTTTCCCGCGTACTGGGCAGTATATTTTATCTTCGTCTTATTAGCAGTATTAAAAGAGACAGAGAATCGAAACGACACCCGAAACTTCTCGCTTCGTAGCGAGATGTAGACGATTTCGCGCGGGTGTAAAGACGTGAGGGGACGTCAAAAGCAAGCGGTCGTGATTCCAAAATATCGTCTGTAAGCAAGCGTCCACAGTTGCTAAGCAACGTGACGTCATGAAAATAGAATTCTACCCGTCGTGATCCCAATTGATTCGGGTAACCGAGGTTTCACTGTATAACTATATAACTGTAACCGTGTTTCATAAAATCATAATCATATTCTTAGTTATTATTTTGTACTTTTATTTTCGTATACATATATGTATATGTAATTTAGTCTTCGTGTTCAATGAATTCACTAGATTTATTATTAAAATTAAAGAAAATCCATTAAACTTTTCACTAGCCACTAGAAATGATTTGCTTACACCAGACGTGCTTTCAATACACCAGATTTAGTGAAAAATTCACCAAGTTGGCAACACTGGATCTGATGTGATTAAACGTAAGTGGAATTTTCCATTGCATAAACGCGCAAAATATAAGATAACCGCAGAGTCGGTGCGAGAAGAGTGAAAGTGGTTTAACTGTGCGCGCAGCGAAGTGGTAGAGCATTCATTGAATGAATTGTCATTTGGCAAAATTATTATGAAATGAATATTAAAGGAGTCAAAACAAGTAACAGTTTAGTAAATAAAACAAAAACCAAAACACACATATTGGCTCAATGGATTAATATTCGTTTTATAATGAAATTAAAACATATTTTTGTGTTAAAGCGAAGCTATATACACACGGAATATTTGCTTTTATTTATTTCGTCAAATGCCTATTAACTTTTTCATAGCACATATTATATCTTATTTACCACTGCTGATTTATTTGCGGTGATAAAATATTTTTGCTTTTAGTGGACTAGTGGACATTTAAAATAATCTTTGTTTCTTGATATATAAATTTATGTTTTTTTTGCTAATTCTTGTCAATATATCTGCAGTTAACAACGAAAGAATATTATCTTGCTAAAAACTGTAATAAAACTTCAGAAAATATCAGAAAACATTAAAAAAGTGTATCTATTAAAATCTATAAATTTTTCTTTTTTTTTAAATTCACTCTCAGAAATACCATGATGTTTGAAAAACATAAGCTCATATTTGTCTCCAAAATTATTGTTTACTGTTTTCATAGGATAGTCGATGGCGTACCGAACAAGAATTTTTTTTTATCGTTTTGCTTATAATGTAACTTAAAACATTACAGTACAAGTTTCAATCGCAGCTCGGTAAACAAAATGCAAATCTTCCGCAATTGTATTCAATAACTTCAACTTAAAGGTATTCAAATAACCATTAATGTAATACAAAATCGTAGGTAACTTCATGCTTTAATGTTGAAGTTATTGAAAATAAGTGCGCGAAATTTGAATTTGGTTTACTGGGAGGGGTCTTTACAAAAAAAAATATGCAACATTATTATTATCTGGTTGTACTTTTAAGGTATTATCCTTAATTTTGTTTTTATCAAAGTGTAGAAGTACAAGTACGCTAGCTTATGTCTGATATAAGCTTTTGTCGCTCTTGAACTTTTTCTGTTTCGTTGTTTGTCGAATCAATATAGAAAATATAATTGTTGGACCTCATATTATTATACATATCTTATATTGGTTAGAACTATCAAACTATATATTTGTAACAAAAAAATGATAAAAAATAAAATAAAAAAGGAAAGAATTAGCAGAATTCAAATTTCCTGAATTTATTTCTAGGAAAGATTTTCATTTTTTTTTCGTTCGCTGCTTTTAGGAAATCTCAGATTGCTTTTGGAAATGAGACACAATACTAGAAAATTTTATAGGTATGCAACCAAGTGCAAATGCAGGCTTTTTATAATAAATCATAAAATTGGAATTTTTATAAATCATCAATAAACATCATCGATTATAGCGTACCTCTGTTTAGTACGTTAATTAAATAGCGATAAAGTATAATAGATGCATTCATAAAGAACAACTCTCCAAACATACCTTCATCCTGTAAAATAACTTGGATAAATATAAATCGCAAAACTAACACCTAGCATCCGATTCTCAGGCCATCTACTTATTTATATGCCAGGGGGTAGAATTCATATTTGCCGCGATTATTTACGGGTATTATAATCGTTACTACCAATAGAAATTGATTTCTGAATTACCCACAGCTGTAATTGTGGCTGTAATACTCAAGTGCTTCCATATCAAGTACATAGTTCGGTTGGTCCACTGTTTATTTTCATATGTCTCTTGCCGCGCCGCTTTTTAACTGCCCCCGCGAAGAAGCTACAGTGGCGCCGCTGGTAGGAGTTCCGTACCTCGACCGCTGAATTCACGATTTATATGGACACTAACCGGATGAACACATGCTGAGCCCCAAAGAACATTCATTTTTTATGAATGAAAAGAAAGTAGTGAAAATTATGTTGAAAAGTGCTATTTCCAGGTTATGGTCGACGCGATTTTGACGTTTATTAGGTGTGGCAGCGGCGAAAGTTACTAAATGTAACCAAAAAACGTTCATAAAGTGCGCGAAATACAAACTTTCCGTCGAGGTAGCGTAAATTAATTTTAGTAAATATAAGTGAATTGATAGTTATACAGCTCATCGAATGTTCTGAAATGGTATATTAGTTCTTCAGGATCTTAGATACACATATTTTACGTTTTATATTATCCGTATTATAAAATTTAATTTAAATTTGCATATTAATATGATGTAAAATGATTGTAATATACCGACTTGACTCGTTTAATTAAATAGATTTGAGAATATCATATTTGTCGACTTTATCATTCCATTGTTAGTACCTTTAAGGCAATAATATACAAGAAAAAGGAATTTATTTGTGTGGAGGTAAGTAGTATTGTATTCCCTTCTCGGGGATCAGATGACGTCATCCGTGACGTCACGGCAACGATTTCAGCGCGTAGACAGAAGTTTCGATTAGATTTGAAGCGAAATATAGATTATATATTTGATATATTCGGTAGCAATAATACAATAATAAATGTACTAATGTCACAAATGTATAAATAATACACGAGAACACTAAAACCTTTTTAAAATTTGCGGATTTGCGACTGTTAATTGAACCACTAAAATAGTAAAGGTATTTGGTTCTTATGTTCGTTGGAAATTCTCCTAAATTCCGTTCATTTTCACTATATAATAATAAAGCCACTAATATAAATAGATATGATAAATAAACAATCGGTCGTTAGAATGCTGTAGTGTGTAGAGTGTATAGTGAACATATCTAATTTCCCACAACTTTTCCTAAGTAAGGGATAAGGTGATGCTTGATGTAAACTCTCTAGCCTCTCCTGATTTAATTCCTAGGGCCACCATTTCTTTTTCAGGGCTTCTCTGACAACAGAACTACCGTTTTATGTGGATTACATGCATTTTTATTGTTTTTGATATGTATTGGCTCTAGTATTTCTCTTGTTCTTTTATGTTTCTCTTTGTCGAAATTTCTTGTGTTTTCAAAGTCAAAATTATGATATTTAGATTTTGCATGTTTTTTTAAAGCTGTGATGTTTCTAGATATTGTGACGTTTGTCCAATGTAAGAGTTGTTGCAATCTTTGCAGTTTATTTTATAAATGACATTTGACTGTTTTTTGTGGGATTTTACTTTTGAATTTTAAATGTGGGTAAGAGAGAGATTATTTGTATTTTTGTGGGCTGTTTTTATATCATATTTTAATAAAACTTCATCTAGGTTATGCGACCCCATTTATATATGGTAGTGCAATGTATTTATAATTTTTTTCTTTGTTGCAGTTATTTTTAGTGCAGGTAAAAGTAAATAAAGAAATAAAAGTAAAACACTCAAAACTAACACTATTACTAATAAACGAATGTAAAATAAAGTAATAACAGAAATAATAACTACGGAAATCTGGAACACACGTCTAAAACAAAATAGATTAAAAACAACTGACCATCAATTGACGAACCACACGAACCACGGGCCACAACCGCCATAGCCACACGGACGAACTATCCAACCATAGATAAGGTAGGTTGTATCCCACTTGTATCCACAGGTTGTATCCAACTATTCCCCTCAGGAATAAGGTCAGTGTTCGTATATACCTTGATCGGCAATTCCCGGCGCCGACACGAAAAATTCCCGTTTTGACACTGCAATTCCCTTTTTTTGGCGGCAAATACAAACTTATTAACTTTTTTTAATAAATTACTTACGAAATTAAAATAAATGTACCGATACAATGACAGAATCATTTTAACTAAAGCAAATGAATAACAAAATACAAAAATAATAAAAATTTAAATTTATTTTTATCGATGCAATAGTAATATTTTATCCAAAAATTCCCTCTAAAACAAAACTTTTTCCCTCTAACGTTCAAAATTCTCTCTAAAAAGGGAATTTCCCTCCCATATACGAACACTGAATAAGGTAAACCAACCACAAAATAATTTATTCTGTGATGCCAATACACATGTAGTTATTTACATAAATATTACTAAATATATAGTGTTTAGCTTCCATCTATTGAGGTTTGCGGGTACTACCATTTGCTTTCCTTGTCTGACACCGCTGGGACTTTTGACCAGATTTAAGTTACTACCCCATGGTAAGTAAATAACATAAATTGTTAGGGTTTTATACGTTAAATTCGGGTTAACTTATTCTAGTATTTTTCTTTATATAAATTTAAACAACCTAAATTTGAATTCGAATTTGTTACCAACGTAATAACAAAAACCAGCGTGACTGGCAGAATATACAAAATGTCATATAGTAATTTGAACGAAGTTTCATACTAGTTGCGAACAGAAACAGCAGTAATTTGTTTGATTACTTTAATGTAGTATAAAAATAAAGAACATTTATAACAACGGTGTTTTTACTACAAATCAGTGCACATACATATACAACATAAATCATTTAAAAACTTGCTATTGTGCAATGTGGTGGGGAGCAAATTTGAAAGGTTCTTGGGTCTTGTGGGGGGTTCTTGGCTGTAGTGATTCATTAGAGATGGTGCAAAATACTTATAACAGGTATTTGGTAACAGGTAAATATGAAGAAAGCACAGCTTAGAACAGGTACACGATTAATATATCTCTTATCTCATACTTCCGTTATGGCTATGTGCAACAAAACGTCTTTGGAAACGAGTATGAGCACGCATATGCATACTGATATTTTACCAGTAAAATACTACGCTGTATAGTTGTTTGGCAATTGTCTGGTAACATATATCCATGTAAAGATACTGATGTTGATTTAGATAGATGCACACTGGTTACCTTAAAACGATACACTCGATGCCCGGTAACAGGTATTAATAATAGGTATGACCTGAGAACCCGAACAGTTCGTACTAGTGATGAGCGAAACGGTGATTTTTAAATCACGCCGTGAATCGTGATTGTGATTTATAAATAGCGGTGATTGCGATCACTGTATTGACTCATCAATATTATATCGCCGATTCGCCGTATAAGCGTGTGTACTTCTCATAGATTAGTAAGGTTAGGAGGTGAGTTTTTCTTTTCGCAGCACGGAGTTACCATACAGATTTTCTGTTTTGGAAAACATTTATTTATATTTTAAAAAAAACAAATTTATATTTTACAAATTTGTAATAAAAATACTTAGCTACATAACTGTAATGCGAAAAGTAAGGATGTTTTATACAGTAGCGGCTCGTCAGGGGAGGCTACGGAAGCTAAGCCTCCGCTATTACTTTTAACAAAATAAATAGCGTTTATTATGTATGAAAATAATATTTAAGCATCGGTTACATACTAACATAAAGCAATTTTGCAAAAAAATATAGTAAATAGTATATTCATTCATTATTTAATTTAAAAATGCAAACAAATTTTTAATAATGCACGAAATTTTACTGCACACACCAAAATAGCAAGCGAGGATAGCTACATTTAGCTCCGCGCCGATGATGAATGCTAACGCTGAAATCAATGCGCCCGCATGACTGCATGTGCACTTTATATCTATGGTGAATACCAGTGTTGGGCAAGTCAAAGGAAGCGATTAAATTTCTATAGCGATTGCATATACTCTATCTACTACTATCTTGCCCAACACTGGTGAATACGTATTGTAACGTTTTTCTATTCTTAAAACGTTGTCTAAACCCTGAAAAATACCCAGGCCATATATTTAAATTAATTTGATTTATTAACGCACTTACGGACTATTTGAAATCTATTAAATAAGATTAAAATAAACACTAAAATTAAATCACTCACTACTTACTATTAAAAATCGCTTATTAATTAAATCACTTAATTACTAATGTCTTAATTTATGTAAACGATTTATTTGCACCGATATTTATATCACAGGTACTATTTCGCTCGTATTTATCTCCACTCGTTATCCCCACTATTCAACTCGTATCGACTGACTGACTGCGGTCAATCCCCACGCGTTATTTTATATCTGGCGCGAAACTACGAGATCTTCCAGACACATCTGGGGCGCGCTTCCAGATTCAGGAGAATAATCACGAATCTTCGACCCGGTACTGTCCTCTGTCGTTCCTCTTTGGAACCTCGTACGTAATTCTTTCATCCGCTATGCTAGCGCCATCTAGGGGCGCCTATCGAAACCGCCAAACAAAATTGGCGCTCGTTACAGTATGGTCGGAGGCTTGCTTCCTAGGTAAGGTCGTATGAGATCAGCATGTTATCGTACGTGCGACTTCTAGTACTAATAACTAGTGATGGGACAATCGGATCCAAAAAGCATCCGATAAGCTTAAACGGATATGTAGTCATTACGGTAAGAAAAATATTTTTCTTAAGGATTTTGATTATTTTACTAAACGATTTAAGTATCGGTTCATAGTGTTCATACAGATACCGATTCTTTTTAGTTGATAAGGAAAAAGGCTCGTTAAGGAAAATATAGTCGAGTTGATGAGATCATCCGCATGTTTGATTTTGACATTAATTATTCAATCGTATCTAAGCAATGAAATATAGGTATCTAAAAATTCCGGATTAAAATTATCAAAAGATTCGATTAGATTTAATCGAAACTAATTTAATTGGAAATTAAATTAATAATGACAAGAAAATATGTAATTATCAGTTGATTAATTGTTAATTTTTAATGGGAAATGGATTAAATCTGAGGTTTATTTTTATTGTATCGTATTCCTGTTACTATACTCGACATTATGACAAGATGGTTGCAAGCGGCAATAGCCAATAGAGTGCGTACATGGTAGAACGTAGAACGTATCATGTAGCTACATATACCGTAGTCGATAAAATTTTAGTATAGGGATCTTATACTACGCGCAAAATGACCTTGCATAAAGGTGAGTTTTCACACCGCGGAATGCTGACGGCGGATTTAAATTCCGCACAGGAAATTACATAAACAAATTAATGTAGTTTTCAGATACGCGGAGCGTTTCTGGTGAATTCTAGCAACATTTCATTTTACAAAGTTATCAAGTCTGGAATCTGCCATTTCTGGGTTTTGACAAGTTTGTTTGATTCATCATCCATCACAGCATTCATCAGAATCAGAAAGAAGTGATGTGTGACTTGAATAACTTGAATTTGAAGTTTATCAACATAAATAGGAATTTAAAGTGAATACGAAAGTTCGAAAACTTTGTTTGATTGCATTATTATATTCCGTTTATAACACCACATTCGTCGCAAACGACTATCTATATATAAAAAAAAAACTGATTACAATTACAATAAAACACGTATAAATTGCCTCTTCTTCGACAGAACCCATCGTCACGAGCTAAGTGGTAACACCTGAACGTCAGCTGACCGACGTCGACTAGGACTAGTAAACAAAGATGGAAGCTAAAATCCGCTAGAAACTTAAAAAATATTCAACATAAACTGCGTGACCGCAAAATGTTAAACTATCCGCAAATATTCGGCGCCATTGACATTTTGAATATTTTGCAATCAACCATGTGAAATCCGCTAAAAAAAATCCGCCGTCCACTGTTCTAAAAACTTTTCCAATACGCACCGCTGCCAACGTTGAAACGATATTGGGGTTAGGCACGGGCATTGGAGACACGGCTATATCACGGCATCATTGAATAATTTTTTATTCTATCTTTGAATAAGATTTCAATCAACTATCCTTTATTCACTATTTGGTTATTATCGAATGAAGTGATGGGATATCATTTGAATAAAATATTATTTGAATAAAACGTTTTTTGAATAAAGCTGGAAAACTGGAATAGTTTTTTACGAAATAAATTGCTATTCAAATATTATTACTGAACTAAATTCGATTCAGGTACCTATATGCACGTGTATGTTTCCGTTGCCGTCGCCGATTTGTTTTTATGCAAACCATACGCGTTTTTTCTCGCATTTCCAACGATTTAATTCAGTTTAAAAATTTAAAACTTAAAAATTCAAAAATTTTGAAATCCAGAATTTTAAAAATTTTCCTGATTTTTTTTTTCGAATTAAAAATATTAAAAAAATAAAAAAAAACAACTTTTATATTTTTTTATTTTTAGACTTTTAGATTTTTGAGTGGCCACTACACTAAAAATAAAGCGTGTAGGAAGAATAAAAGTGTGTTTAACTAGCAACAAAAGAAGCTTGTTTTTAGAACGTTGCTTGTGATCGCATGCGCTTAAGTGAATCAGAACATTTTACGTCGTCGTTTGCCCCATTTGTAACCTTTAACGAAAAAATATAGTTTCATAGTTACTTATAAAAATAGGCATATATTATTAATTTGAAGATTTACTTTTATTTTATTTTACTTTTCACATAGAAATTGAAAATGAAACTCACATTGAATCCGTTTTAGATGAAAATTAACGATTAACTAACTAATAATTACATATTTAATTGTGAACTAACAATTAAATGAATTTCGATTAAATCTCGATTGACAATTTTAATCCGAAATTTAATTGATTAAAAATTTCATGGACTAATGTCGAACTCTGAGAGTGAGTAATAAAACAATAAAATTAAATTAATTTTATTTTTTAATTAGTCACTTCAATTAATAATTGAAATTTTTTATTCCAATTGCCATTTGTTTAATTTGATTGAAATTTGCGAGAAAGTGTAGATAATTTCAATTTTTTCATGTTTATGTTACTTTCTTTAATAGACTAAACAGAAAATTTTGTAATGTATGAAGTCCCAGAGGATCGGTGTGTGTAATTGGAAAATGGAAGAAAATTCGTATACCAAATCCTTTTTATTGCAACATTTTATTGCGACATGTTTCGGTCTAAATAAACATCATCAGGCAATAAACATCAATCCTCGTTTTATATAAAATGGCGTGCCGAAATAAATTATATACCTACATATATAAAATCGATTTAACGTACGTCCTTGGTTCATTTTCCGTTTAGTTATATTGGATTGCTGTGATAATTTTTACCTGTATTTTAATGTGTTATTTGTTGTTCGTTTGTATTTTAATTCGTATTATCAAATTTAAGTATTTTCTCTCATCGGTTTTATACAGGCTGTTTTGAAACATCGTTTAAAGATTTTAAGGGCATGTTGTACGATCGAATATAAGGTTAAAAGTCATAATAAATATATGTTCACAAATCAACCGTCACAACAAATCAACGAGATAACAGCGAGTGTTCCTAGTAGTACATGGATATAACATATCCCAGTAAACAGGTGCTTATCAGCTATTGTTTTATGACAGTTTAATTTAACGTTTTGTGCAATTACAATGGTTGCGTATTCTAATGCTGAAATGAGCGATATGGTGTTCATGTACGGTCGTGCTAATGGGAATTCTTTACAAGCACGTCGCTTCTATCCTGAAACGTTTCCTGATCGCCAACTGCCTTCGCATGTGATGTTTCAGAATTTTAATATTATTGATGAAAATCCCGAAACTAGTGTTAGAAGAATTTCGACTCAAGTGGGTGTAAGCAGCAATCTTGTTTGGAGAACTCTTCATGAGCAACTTCTATACCCCTACCATATCCAACGGGTACAAGCCCTTACTGCTCCGGATTATCAAACGAGAAGGGCTTTCTGTGAGTGGTTTTGCGAACAGCTGCTGATCGGCCAGATTTCGCTGATAACATCCTTTTCACTAATGAAGCTGATTTTACTAAAAATGGAATATTTAATTTCCACAACAATCACGTTTGGCGTGACGAGAATCCTCATGCTACCGTTGAAGCCAGACACCAGCAACGTTTCTCTCTAAACATCTGGTTAGGCATGATAGGGGAACGGTTGTTAGGACCGATTGTTTTGCCACAACGCTTAACAGGTCCTGCATACCTCGAGTTCTTGGAAAATACTTTACCTGAACTTTTGGAAGATTTACTTATAAATCTAAGACTGAACCTCTGGTTTATGCAAGATGTAGCTCCACCGCACTTTACGCGTGCTGTTAGGGAACATCTTAACAATGAATTTCCTGGGAGATGGATAGGGCGAGCAGGTCCCATTGCTTGACCTCCAAGGTCTCCCGATCTAAACCGTTGGACTTTAGTATCTGGGGTTATTTGAAAACTTTAGTGTACGCAACACCGGTAAACGAATTTCCAGAGTTGCGCCAACGAATAGAACACTGTTGGCAGATAATACGAGAAAGACCCTTGTTTTTTGAAAGAGTGCGCGCTTCCTTTGAAAGCAGATGTAGATCCCTGTGTCGAAATGGAAGGACGTCATCTTGAATATCTTCTTTAGTTATAATCTATTTTATGTTAAAATGCAATAACATCTTAATAAAAACCGCTAAAGCAAACTTATTCTACAATTGCGATAAAATCGCTGTTATCTCGTAAACAGTTAATTTGTGGACATATGTTTATCATGACTTTTCGATCGTACTACATGCCCTTAAAATCTTTAAACGATGTTTCAAAACACCATGTATATATAATTTATTTCGACACATCATTTTATATAAAACAAAGATTGACGTTTATTGCCTGATGATGGTTATCTAGACCGAAACATGTCGCAATAAAATATTACAACAAATAGGATTTGGTATACGAATTTTCTTCCGTTTTTCAATTTTCAAGAAAATTTTATGTTAGCATATAGTAATATTGTTTCGATTACTTTATTATGTATTTTGTAACTAAACAAGAAAAATACTTGTATTTATTGTGCAAAATTTATCTAAATCATGTTAAACCATCAATAATGCAATTCTAATTCCACTAAAATATACGCGTGTGTATTAAGACCATTATATACAATTATACAAATATTATGCAGTTGTTCGCAAGAAATCGCATAAAAAGATCAAAAGAAAAAAATTCCGGAGCTTATTAATATAATGGTTGCGCACGAATGACTGCTTCGAGTTACTCCATGACGTTAATTTGACGTAAATAGGTAGTACTTGATCAAAATTATAAGTTAAGTGGTGTGCGTCAAATTGGGTCAAACTGCGAGCATATATTTTAACGCAGGTAATATTTCTATCACATTAAATGCATATTCTGTAAATATTTGGTGCTACTTGGAGAAACAGTTAAACTCCAGATAATGGAAATAATCACAATGTATTTGTACTTCTTAAAAAAATATTAAACATACAGATCAAAATCGATAAGGATGTAGTATACAATGATATCTTATCAAGTGACTCAGCCTGTTTTCTATTTCTATGATGCATCTTTTTCATAATTTCAATGGCATCGTCGACTTCAAACTGATGAGATGGTAAAATAAATAAGAAACGCTTAAATCTAATAGAATTACTAATACAATATAATGGTATTTTCGTTCCTATCATCTATATCCACTATGGACTTTGGTTGCCTCCTGATGATGATATATCTTGCAATTAGAAGACCTATGCTACAAGCGTATAAGATAAGAGCACCCAGAACGAGCCTAAAAAAGCAAATAAAAAACTGTAATACATTGTATTTGAGATGAAAACATGCATTATATTATGGATGTATTGAAAATACAAAGTAATGCATAAAATGGTTAGATAAATGGTGTCAACATTCCATTATTTCTCATAAAGTTTCGATAATTTGGATATCTTATATGATATGGAAACGAGATATAACTAAACTAATTCTTTGTTTTTTTCTTCTGTTTTTAGTTCTATTGCCATTCTTTCAGTAATTTTTAATAGCATATTATATACATACAATACTACAAGTTGGGCGTTCTCCTAGAACACATTCTTGAAGAAGGTAGTAGTAAGCTGGTCCATTCTCTCTTATAGAATGTGGTGCAACGTACCTTTGGTAACTTTCTCTTGTTTTTTTAACAGTATTTAATTTTCTTCCAAAATTTCCACCTCTTTTTAATATTTATTGATTTTTCAAATTTGTTTAACATTTTTTTTTGTTTTTTTACTTTTTTTTAAAAATCCACTTTTTACCTATTTTAAAACTTTTTTCGTTTTTTTTTTGCCTCCCTTACATTTTTTTAACTTTATGAACGATTTCTCTTTCAAATGCTTTTCTTACAATTTTTATCAAAAATACTTGAAATTACTATATTTTTTCCAATGTTTTTCCGCCATATTGGATCCGCTATTTTGTTTTTTCCAGTAATTGTCAGATTGGAATTCACGTAGAATGTTCCATATCATAATAAGTGAAATACATTTTTTGTCCTCCATCATTCTTTTATTTTTTTCGGTATGTTTCTTTAATAGTAATGTAATATCATTTTCGCTATTCCTCGTTCTCTTTTCTTGTTCCCTTTTTGCTGTTCCATTTTATCTGATTCCTTTTCACGTTTCCCTTTGCTCTATTCTCAACTCCCTTTTTCCTATTTCTCCTTCCTGTTCCTCTTTCATGTTTCCCTTTTGCCCATTCATTTTTCCCAATTCCTTTCGCTATTGCCTTTTTCCTACCTACTATCTTTTCCCTTTCCTTTTTTTCGATGTTCCTTTTTCCCTATATCCTCTTCCCTATTGCCTTTTTCCTATTCTCTTTCTATTATTCCCCTTGTCCTATTTCGTGTTCCCTATTCCCTTTACCTTATTCCTATTTCCCTATTCTCTTTCTATTATTCCCTTTCTCCTATTTCCTGTTGTTATTCTTTTTCCCATATTTCCTTTTCCTATTCCCTCTTCCATGTTCCCTTTTCCTTATTCCCTTTTTCCTATTCACTTTCTCCTATTCCGTTTCTCCTAATTCCTTTTTCCTATTCCCCCTCTCCTATTTCCTTTCTCCGATTCCCTTTTCCCTATTCCTTCTATTCTCTTCCTATTGCCTTTTTCCTACTCTACGTGATGCAACATGTAAACTTGTGGAAAAACAATGGAGAAGGCATTGATGTATAGGAAATGTACAGTTTGCGCTGCTACTAATGGGCTTTACCAAAGAAGGAGGGCCACATGAGGCAATAGAATGTTGGCAGCCCCTTAGAGAGAATTGTAATTGATATTGCCGGTCCATTTCTCACAACAGAAGATGGAATTAAATACATTATGGTTGGGATGGATTATTTCAGTAAATGGGTAGAAGCCTGTGCCTTACCAATTCAAGGGGCTCTATCGGTCGCTGAAATGTTGTTTAAAGAACTGCTCAGTAGGGTTTATATACTGCCTGTACTTCGCTTCGACCAACGAAATAACTTCGAGTTGTCTATATTCCAAGAAGTCTGTAACATTTTGGGTATTCGCAAAACTAGAACAACTGTATTACATCCTCAATCAGATGGCATGGCAGAATGGACCAACGGGACCGTCATCAAGTATTTATCCAAAATTGTCGCAAATCACCAGCGAGATTAGGAATGAAGTTACGGTCATTTGTTTTTGCTGGCAATCCATAAAACAACCGGTCATAGTCCATCAGATGTGCTTTACGGACGAGCACCGCGTCTACCATACAATCTGAAGTTCGATGTCAAACCTAATGAGGAGGTGGTCGGAGATAGCTACGCTCCTCAACGAACAAAATTTACGATCGGGTGAGGACGAATATCGATGACGCAAGTGACCGAATGAAGGAAAACTACATCAAGGAGAATAAAGGCGGATATTAGGCTGGGGACCTGGTTTGGCTGTTCAACCCTCAACGATGTCCTGGTTTCTCACCTAAACTGCAACGACGTGGGACGGGCCCTTACGGAGTAATGAAAAGAATTAACGATGTCATCTATCGCATCAGAAAGAAATCCGTTAGGTAGTAAGTGCATTTTAAATGCTTAGCTCCTTTTCTTAATAAATAACCATGAGGAAAACGAACAGAATGTCCGCGTACGTAGACTTTCCGATCTTATCTATAAGGAGTTTATGAGCTACTATGGGGCTGGCCGTAAGGTTCGCCATGGCGCAACGATTCAAAAGGATCTGTTTTTGGATCCTGATGGCGATGCAGTAACGGGTAAGTAATCATTCCTAGACCAATGCTAGCGCATTGTGTTGCCCGAGATTTAAAAATGGGAAAATTATACAGACACAGATGTTTTGTTATTTCTTCCAGGCGTCGTTAGGTAAAAAGGGAGCGGAATGCTGCATTAAGGTGGTAATTTCTGCTTCGGGACAAAACAGACGTAAGGAGGGATTAGTGTATGGAGTATCCATTTTTAAATTTTGAAATTGTATTTCCAACTGCGCCCGTAGATGGGGCGAGGATCATCGTAGATAATTAAATCGCTCATAGAGGGCGCTCTAGTAGACTTCATCGATACGTAATCGAAGTTGTTGAGAACATAAAAAAAAGGTAAAAGAAGACATAAACACGCTCGCGAACGAGGAGAGGTAGTTTTTATCGAAGAGATGCACCGTGAAAACCAGTATGTGTTATCCAAATGTGAACTAAATAAATGGTGAAAATAAATAGTAGATATAAATCGCGAATATAAATGAGTAGAATTTTGTTAATTAAGTATTTTTAGTAATGCCTTAATTATTTATTATTAGGGTTATTTTATTTTAGCCAGCCTTAAGTGTAGAAATAAAGTTTTTATTTAATATATCGTCTGTGTGAATTATTTCAACCTAGAAAGCATTGTATTGGGAGAGGAAAGGGGGCTAGAATGCACTTTATTTTAAATTTGATTACCATTTACTTCCTTAATAAAAGAGATTCGATTTCATTCTATTTATGCAAACATATAAAACATGTAGAATTTGTAACGTATTTGTAGTTCTATTTAGTCGATGTGTGTGTGTGCGGTGACGTAAGCGGCGTCAAGGAAAGAAGCGACAAATAAAGATAGTTCCGGCGGTCACGAGGACAACGGATTAGCGGTCAGCCGAGGGAAGCACGTGGGTGAGCGTAGGTACGCAAGCGAACAATGGAAGTCGTCAGCCAGCGTCCAAAGCAAGTTCGGCTCGAGAGCGGTTGTATAAGGACCCGTCATTAGGTGCTGGCCACAACACAATTATATATATTATTCAAAGTGCATCGCGCAGCGAGCTAATGGTAGTCCCGCGATTGCTGAGTGCCTATTATGCCAAGGAATAAACTTCCTGAGGGAGTAGTCATGCAATTGTATTAGATAGCGTTTTATCAGGCGTGTTGTACCACCTTATTGCTGGGAATTTGCCAATCGACAGAGTCGAATACAGTTTCCAGAGGGTACGACGACGTAGTTACATCGGGCCAACTTTCAGACGAGACCGCTGTGTGTGCCGAAAACTACATCGACCACGCCAAGACCACAGCTGGAGCCGAACCACCGCCAAAATCGCCTATTTTATTTGTTTATTAGTTTATAAATTAGAAATCATTATTTTGTTTGCATTCCATTTAAATTTAATAATTTCAATTCAGTCGGTAATATATAAGGTATGTTTTTATTTGTATAATATTTTTCTTTCGTTGTTTTCAAATAAAATATTGTAAAGGCGATATCAATTTCTTTTTATTATTTAGTATACAGGATCGTACTCTATTTTAAATACCTAGAACCGCACGACCTGTGAGCGATTATTTCGATCGATAACAGATTCTCATGCTAGCTTTTTTTTTATTATTATTTCAATTAATTAATAGATATTATTATTTACTAAACTTACGGCGCCCAACAGCAAATTTGTTGATTTTTTGACGTTTGCACTGTTTCAAGTGAAATTAAATAGCTGATGAGGTATCAGATATTTAGTGGTTCTACTAATGTCGATGTAAGTGCATAGATGTAGGTAGAAAGTGTTATGGCAATAATGACCAAATCACATACAGGGCGTTGTGGATACCTTTAAACCAACAAAACTTTTTTATTTCAAATGGAACATGGCATTTTTTACTGCAGCATTGAATGCAGCGTAAAATTCTACATCGATTGACATTAGGGTTTGGTATACCTATTTTTGATAGTTAACTAATTTCCAAGTTTCGAGCAAATAAAATATTTTTTTCCTAAAAACACTCTGTATATTATTTTTTAGAATGATGCGTTATCTCTTTTTGCATTGTTTGGTTTCCATACCTGAGATATTTATCATTGGAAGTTTTCCAGTTATCAGCAAATTTTATGTAATTGTAATTATAAAATATTAATATGCCATAATTATTGTGCGACAGCAAATTACATGTTAATATTTTTACCTGTTTATTAAATGCATCGAAAATAAGTTAATTAAAAAAAAACTAAGAAACTATTGTTCTGAAAGAACATTTATATTGGACATTTTGGAAGACTCTTAATAGTTTGTTCCTGATTTATGTTATCTGTCTGTATCGCTTAATACCTAGTTTAATACAAAAAGCCAAGAGGCTGCATTGTTTTCAGAGGCTCCATGTCAGACGGCTCCCCTACAAAGAAAATACCTGGTCTAGTAAGTGAACAATATTTGAAATATTATGGGTGTGTTTAGGGTATCTGCGTTGTATTTTATTTTTTTGAGGTTTTTATTCATTGCAAGTAAGTGTAGGTATCTAATCATTGTTACATTCTTCATGAATGTAGAATAAGTCTAAAATGTTATTTGTATATGTAACTTTCAATGTTTTTCTTATTTCTTTCGATTTACAATATTTTACTTGTTAGAAGAAAATGTGTGAACGAGTTGACAGCATTAGGACTTTCTATAAAAGATATGACTTGTTAATATGCATAGGTTTATCACTGCGCAATTTGGTAAACTACTGAGAATGGATATCACTTGTTTGTTAGCACATGTCATGGCCTACTAATATCTAACAATTAATGTACGTTCTCTATGACTAAAAGGCATTACTATTAGTAAGAAACTAGTGAAGATTAGATATCTAAAACATGAGTATTTAGATAGGTTAGACAAATCATGTACAGATTGTTTAGTAGGGAAAAACTCATTTTATTTGGTTGAAACTTGGAATTTAAACATATTTTTAGCATTTTTTTTGCAAGAAATGCTAATACTTCAAAAACTATTAAGAATAGGTATACCAAACCGTAATATCAATCGATGTAGAATTTTGCGTTGCATTCAATGCTATAGTAAAAATACCATGTTCCATTTGAAAGAAAAAAGTTTTGTTAGCTTGAAGGTATCCACATTGGAGGCGCGTTTTTAAACACCCTGTATGTGATTCAGTGATTATTGCTATAACACCTTGTAGCTACATCCTTGTATTTACATCGACTTTAGTAAAATCACTAAATACCTGCTATCTCATGAAATATTTGATTTTATTTAAAAGAGTGCAAATGTCAAAAAATCCACGAAAATGAAAATATCTCAAAAACGGCCGAGTTTAGGGATAGGGAACCTTCATATATATTAGTTGCAAATGACTCGCCAAATCATTAGATCCGATAAAAATTATACCATTCCATTTAAAATAAGAAAGTTGATATCAACACCCTGTATGCCGAAAGTGCTATAAAGTTGAAAATATTTTCCTTAAATAGATGACAGTGGGCCTGACTACACTGCAAGTTTCAAAATCAAATTTTTATTAGAAGTTCAAAAAAAAATCTAATGTCCCAATTCGGTGGAACACCCTGTATTATAAGTATTTACCCTTACCACATTCTTCTCTATCTTTTGCTAAGATTGTTGCTTCTTGCCATGTTTTTCCCTAGTCGTAGTATTGTTCCAATTGCGTCACTCCAGGTCTGCTTTCGTCTTCCTTTTTTCTTTTGACTTGTATTCTTGCTTCGTACACTTTTCTTCACTTGTCTGTTATTTGTCCATTGTTGTATAATGTCCCCACCAACTCAGTTGTCTTTTCTTCAATAAATTCCAAAACTGATTGTATCTCTAATTCTGCCCGTATTTGTATGTTTCTAATTCTATCTTTCCGGGTTACACCTACCACTCGTCTCAAATATTTCATTTCGGCAGCTTGTATTTTACTATTTTGTTTGTTTGTAAGGGCCCAAGACTCACATCCATAAGTTAAAACTGACCGATATATTGTGTTAAAAATCTTTATTTTTGTTTGCTTAGAAATTTCTTTTTCATTAATAAATTTTTGGTTCATTGCCTAGTATAACTCGATTGTTTTGCCAATTCTCTCATTTATTTCAGCTTCTTGTTTTCCTGTTTCTTCCAATGTTACTTCTAAATTTTAAATTCCTTAACTTCCTCTATTTTAGTATTATTTATTTCAATTTTAACATTTTAATTTCAATATTATGGTTTCCGATCACCAATATTTTACTTTTTTCTGTGTTTATTGTCATGCCCTCCTCTTCCATGTTTTTTTTTTCTATATATTCAAATTTTCTTGTAGTTGTTTTTCACTGTCGGCCATTATTACTACATCGTCTGCAAAGATTCTATTAGCTATTTCAATCCTCTGTAAATTCTTATGACTCACAAACACTTTATCGACTTTTTGTTCGCATGTTTTTAGTGATGGTATCCATATGCATATTGAATAACGTTAGGCTTAGTCCACCTCCTTGTCTTAGTCCCATGTCAGTCTTGAACCCTTCTGATTTTATATTGCTTTTGATCACATAATTTATGTTAGTGTCGTATAAGTTTTTTATAATTCTTATTAGTTTGTTGTGTACACCCTTTTCTTTTAATTCTGACCATACTTTTGTCCTCGCAACTGTATCAAATGCTTTCTCTAGATTCTAGATCAATGAAAGCTAAGTAGAGGTTTTTGTTTCGTTGATGTTGTTTTTCTATTAGTTGTTTCAATGAAAATGTGATCTTGGGTACTCCTTCCAGCCCTAAATCCACTTTGTGCTTCTGATAGTTGAGGTTCAATTATCGGTGTTAGTCTATTATTGATCAGTTGTTCGTATATCTTTCAATTATGTTCAGTAAAGTTATGCCTCTGTAGTTGTTACAATTTTTCTTATCTCCATTTTTATATATGGGAGTTATCAGTGCTGCTCCCCATTCCTCTGGTATTTTTTCTTCGCACCACGTCTTAATTAGTATTTCCAACAGTGCTGTCATACCTGCTTCTTCTGAGTTCTTTATCGTTTCTGCCGTGATTTTGTCTTTCCCAGATGCCTTTCCATTTTTTGATCTTGCTTCTCGGGTCTCGTCTTTGGTCTCGTCTTCACTAGTTTGTATTTTATGTTCTAATAATTCTTGAAATTCTTTCCATCCATGCATAACATCTAATTCATTTGTTAATATCTCTTGTCTTTTGTTCTTTATATATCTCTTGTACCGGTTTTTCTGTTCTAAAAGATTTTAAAACTTTATAAAATAGTTTCTGATTTTCTGAACTCTTCTTTTCCATTCTTTTTCCGAATTCTGTCCATGACCTTTTTTTCGCTTCTACCACTAAAATTTTAACTTTGTTTCTTTGGTTCTTATATATTTCATGTTGTTCTGGGGTATTGTTTGTGAGATATGTTTTCCACTCTTTTTTCTTCTTTTTGAACTCTTAAAGAAGAGGTCAAAAAGAACCAATAGACTAATGAAATTAAAGAATTTCATTGGTCCACCATGCTGTTTGTTTTCTTTGGTTATCTGTTTTATATCTTCAAGTTTATTTTGTATTTTTTTGTTTGTTCTTTGTTGGTATCTAGCAGCTACATAGCTGTTTCTAAGT
The DNA here is from genome assembly GCA_004143645.1 of Protaetia brevitarsis. NCBI lineage: Eukaryota > Metazoa > Arthropoda > Insecta > Coleoptera > Scarabaeidae > Protaetia > Protaetia brevitarsis. The sequence continues at coordinate 120,333 of RXPK01000055.1, read as the reverse complement.
GCAAAAAAATATAACATTAATAAGTATATTAACGGCCCATTACATTTTGACGTACGGCGCAGGGCACGATAAAGTGTACCATTCCAATCTGACGCACAAACGTGGGACAGATATTGCGTCGCATTTCAGCATAACAATGTAAATTATAGTAGGCCACGGCTTTTTTGCAAGTTTCAAAATCATATCCTTGTTAGAAATATGAAAAATGATGTTGGGAAGCACACTCTTGTATGTATATAAAACAGGCGCATGATTTGGCTACTCTCCGTGCCTTATAGATCTAAAGTCTAACCAGAATGTTTTTTATCAACACGTATATTCAACAGAATTTTAAAGATTAGAAATTGGGGTATATGTGTCTTACAAAAGTTGCATACCAAAACGAATATCCTAGATTGCCCTTTCCTGCGCTAATACCAACATTTTCGATTGTATCATAAATACTCGCATTTTCTGAGAGGACGATACTGAAATTGATGCCCCAAAGCAGTATCGCTAATAGGCTACTAACGAATGCGATGCAGTTATTCGTGAATAAACCTGTAATGCTGAGGAACTCCTCCACGGGGTTGGAAACCGTATTTAAGATCGCCAGGATGCTAGAAATGATACCGAATAAACAGGAGAACGCCAAAAACAGCACTGTCGACAACCAAATGCCGCAGTTGATGAAACCTTCCACCTCGGCTACGAATTTAAAATAAAAAAGAAATTATTCAAACAGCAAACTATTTGTTTTCAACGATTTCAACTTACAATCATCGGCTCGTGTAGAATTTTGAACCAGAAAATTATCCGATGCATATAAAGTAATCGGTGAGCAATCCTTGTAGCCATCTGTACCTTGGTTGGTACCTTGGATAAGAAAGCCCAAATATTGATTCCTGGTATTTAAATCACCGCACAACATGGCACATTTATTTTCCCCAAAGTCGCAAGTAACTGGAACAAAAAACAAGCTGTTAAATTTGGCGTTTCATTTGTAAATTAATAGCACACGCTAGAAATAATAGCCTCTACCGTTAGATTAATATTTTACAGAGTCGTCATATTAGCTTTTGCCTTTCTAAAGATGATCCACATTGTATAGAATTTGAATTTGGAATCGTGACTTTATGCATGTCAAAGTTACTTAAAGTAATTGCTTTTTGCGTAAAAGCTGCACCCGAAATGTTCAATTCTAGAATCGTTTTCGGGTAGTCTCTCCTAGGATTGACTTGTACATATAAAAAGGGATTTTTGCCAAATTACGGAATTTAAATTTACAAATATTTTCAAATATTTAATTTAATCTAGGTAGAGGAAAACTGTTAAAAAAGAAATATATAGAGATATAGAACGGTGTAATTTTGAATGCGGGTGTACATAGAATACCAGCAATGTCGTACTGGTCATAAGGGAATTTCGACTGCTTCGTGTGGTAGACATGACATGCTATAACCTTTTATTTTTAGTTTTGTTGCATTCTATTTTATCTCGTTCGAATTAGTTTTATTTCTATTACTGCTGTTTGTTATTCCTGCTATTTCGTTTAGAGTTTGTTTACAATTATACCGAAATTATTATACTATATTTTAGGGTAAGTGATATAAACGTAAAAATAAACAATAAAGTGATTATATAGTTATTGAAAGTTTTGGATTGGTGGTATTATGGAATAATTAGCGATTGGTTTTATTGTTTAAATACCTAATCTTATACAGTATGTTCAAAATAAAGTTGGCCCTGTTGCGATTCGTTATTCGTTATTATTTGAACTACGTAGTCGGTTAAATTAGCAAAGTAGTAGTCTCCTGATTATGATGGTGAAATCAGTAAAATAATTGAGTTTCCCATTTTGAAGATATTGAAGAAAATAATATTTTTTTAAATGGAATCCCCTATATATTTTGGCAAAATTAAGAATTTTGATCAAAAACTGTTTAACTACTCCGAATTTAGAAATGAAGAAATTAAACCCACTTGAATGTATTAATGCCTATTGAAATGATCAAGTAGGCTACGGTTGATTAATGGGAAAACAAAAATCGGATAAGCTTCAGTCCAAATTATTAAATAGTCGACGATGATATTTGAGCAAAATAGCTTGGCAGATCCTTGCGACGTACATTAGATTTAACAAGTTTTGTAGCTTGTTCCTTTTTTATACGTTTGAGAAACTATGTTATGATAGAAACTTACATACTTTGTAATAAGAATTTGAACGCGATATAAACATACATATTTTGAAAGAAAAACCAACTTAAATAGAAACCATTATTGTTTTAAATTTTAAAATTGAGAAAAAACGGGATTTGAAATTATTAAATTATTTAAATTTGGAAAAATGGAGCTTAGATAGATATGACTAAAATTAATACAAAATCAATAAATACATAACGCAAGTACTACTAGGAATATTAAAATATAAAAATAATAAGGAATAAATAATAATATTATAGTAAATGCTCGAAATTTCTCCTTTAACTTCTATACATTTTCGTACGCGTTTGTGCACACTTCTTGTGGTCTTTAAAATAATTCGGCCATCAATATTACTTATAATGTTAGTGATACTTCTTTGCAATTTGTTAACATTTTCATATTGCATTTTATAGACTTAATTTTTTAAAAATCCCCAGAAGTAAAAGTCTAAAGGTGCAATATCTTGCGACCAAGGTGCCCAAGAAATTGATCTGTGTGTACCTATCCAATTGTTTCTAAAATATTCATGTAATAATTCATTTACGCCTCCATAATTGTGAGGCGGTGCACCGTCTTGTTTAAAAACACCCTCAGCCGATCCATTGAATTCAGGTTATCCAGAAACTCTTCTAGTATACCCTTTAGTAATCTATGTAACGTGCACCTGTAAGAGTGCCATGGTAGAACACTGGTCCCACTACTTTATTACGGATCAGTCCGCACCATACATTAATGCTAAAGCGTCGCTGGAGGTTATGAGGGTGGATGCGCATCAGGTTTTCCTGGCTCCAATAATAGTGATTTTTCCGATTGAACATGCCGCTATTAGAGAAAATTTGCTTCGTCACTCCATAAAACTAAACGCAAGAAAGATTATTTCTAACGGCATTCATCAGCCATCGGCAAAATTGTAAACGTCATTCACTGTCTTCGACAAATAAAGTTTGTGTTAATTTATATTTGTATGGCATCTTCAAAATTTTATGAGCAGTTGCCAAACATAATCCTACATCACGTACACAATCCTTCATTGAGTTTTCTTTGAATCGTTCAAAAACATTAATTTCAGTTTCTTCATTTTCTATAAATCTTTCCTTTACAATAGATTTTGAAAAAAGATTTTCACTTAACCGAAATCTCCGGTATAAAATTAAAAAATACCTCCGGTCGGGCATATTTCTCTCAGCAGCATAATGCGTGAGAGTACGTTAGGAATTTTTATTGCAAACTGTGTAACTTTCCATCACATCGCACTTTTCTATATGTGTAAATATCATTGTCGATCGTATTAAGACAATAAACTGAACTGCTATTTAATTTTGACAGAAGCTTATCCGATTTTTGTTTTTCCCATTAATCAACCGTAGCCTACTTGATCATTTCAATAGACATTAACACATTCAAGTGGCCTTAATTTCTTCATTTTTAAACTTAGAGTAGTAATGTATTAAACAATTTTTGATCAAAATTCATCATTCTTCCAAATATGCAAAAACATACAGGGAGTTCCATTTACATTTTTTTTTTTGATTTCACCATTATAATCAGAATAAAAAATCTGCTACTTTGCTAATTTAACCGACTAAGTAGTTCGAATAATAATGAAGTTAGCAATAGTGCCGACTTCATTTTGAACACACTGTATAATCACAAAAATACTCCAAACTGTTTCACTGGAAATGCTGCAAACTTCTCCTAGACCCCTCACCACACACTGCACTAAACTGGACGTACGGTTCGATAGCAAAGCTTAGTGCAGTTTGTGGTGAGGGGTCTAGGAGAAGTTTGCAACATTGTATAATGTAATAAATATATACGGATATAATATATGTACTATATTAAAAAATACTAAATATATATCTAAGTATAATATAGCAATTTTGTATGCTTTTACTATTTGCCCTTGCTGTAGAAATGGTGCTATACAGTGATTAACTATCAAAGCATTGAATGCGGCATCTATCTATATACTATTATCTATGTGCGGCTTTCACAAGTACGTTCATGGAGCAAACATCATTTCAGAAGTTGCTGCTTGGAACACTTTTACCCATTGCAACCTATTCATGTTGCAGTGCATATTTTGTAAATATTTGTAATAGACACAACTAAGTGTTATTTATTCTTTTTCATAGGGATTGTGTAATAAACATGTCAATGTAGGAAGAAATATTGAATTTTTATACCTATAAGGTAGATATCCAACCAAACTTCTGATAGCAATCTAAGCAATACGCAAGACAGATAGGAAAAAAAGCTTTTTATAAATTGTTGTAAGATTATAATTTTTCTATAACACAAAATTATCGGCATTTGTAAAGGTGTTTGGTAACCTCGGTACAGCTTTAAACTTTCTTTTTTTTTAAATACAATACCCCCAATATTATTACATTTTTAAAAGCGTCACTAATTTTTAAAAACATAAGATATAACATACTTTAGCGCTAAACTCATTAATTTCCAAGATATCTTCGATTTTCTAAAAATTATGTGGCTTGCACTATTTGAGAAAAGCGATTGGCATTTAATTATCACTCAGACTAAGTCAATCAAATGTTATTTTCGGTCAACCGGAAATGATATTTTGGTTAAGGTATTTTGCATTTGTAGTTCCAATCGAACAAATAATGGTGCCAAAATCTCAAATATAAGTAAATAATAGAACACCATAAACTTTTAATAAATCACTTACGTGGAATACCTGTATAAACCTTAAATATATCACATATCTTTTTCTTGTATTCATTAATAAATGTATGTTTCTATAATTATTAAGATATAGGTAATACATTGCGCCTCGGTTTCAACGAAATCTTTGTCAAATGTGAAATAAATACGAATTCTATATGTTAATAGAAATTTAAAAGAAATATATAAGCACGTATATACGTAACATACCAAAAGCGCACTTTCGACCTGTCGATTGCCGTAATTTGATAAAAGAAGGATGAAAAATATGATTTCTTTTAGTTACTAAAGTGGAGAAATACGCATGCTATTCTGTATGCTTCGATATACCATCTCCAATAGGTATGCTATCGCTGTCTAACAACAAACACTCACCGCTATTTCCTACCCTTGTCTAACTAATACAAAATGCTATCCCCACATCGATCTTTTCAATTTAAATCAATTCAACATAACCCTCACTCCGTCTAGCATGGGGCGAGGGGAACGATTCGGTAGGCATGCATAAATACAGGCGTAAATTCACTACCAGTTAGCCGGCGCGGCGTTCGATTCATGTCGCTCATTTCTTATCAAGGTGTTGTTGGATATTAGGGTACGGATGCGGTCCTCAAATTTTATAAAAATTAGTAATTTTTGACTGCAGTCAGTAGTTTTATAAAAGATGGAATATTACACGCTCGAGGAAAAACTATTTTTTGTAAACAATTTTACTGTAGCAATTCAGTAGAAGTTATATGCGATTTATTTGCAGTAAATTATCCCAAAAGATCAATCAATTCCTAGCATTACTATTATTCGTAACACCGTCCGACGCTTAGAAACGTTTACATTAATTGTTAAGAACATTCATACGCGAGCGTGCCGCGCCAAGTGCTTACGGCCGGAGAAGTATACCGTCGCCTCGCAATTGTGGTTCGCGCTTTCTACTACCGATGCCATCCGACAGCGCTCCACAGTCCAAGGAATCATTCGGAGCCCGAAAGCCGTCAACGAAGCAGCCGCCGCGCTTGCGCCGAAAACCGCCGATGCCTAGATGCCAGCGCCGGCCGTGAATCGACAAGCAACGCGCTCGCATACAGCGGGCTGTGACTCACGAACTGCAATCCCGGACATCGTCGCTTATATAGGGGGCTGAGCAAGAAGAGAAGTTGAAAAGTATTCGGTGCCGTTCGGCGCTTCGTGCGTATATTTCAACGGTTGCACTCAGCCAACTTCGGATACCAGGTCCAAACACATATATACAAACTTTGTCATATTATAAAGGTGGTAAACACTGCAAATACTAACATACGATATAGCAATATACGTCAAACGGAATACTGAAAATACTTTGTGTTTTATTATGAGAGAGAATTATATTTTATGTTATGTATATATTGTAAATACTGAATTTATTATTTGAAAATAAACGTCTTAAAAACAACTCAGGCCTCTTCTCTGTGTTTCTCCCCGGCGCATCGGTCTACAAAATAGTAGTCCCGAACATTGGTGCCTTCGAGCCGGATTTGAGAGACACAGTGTGTGAATTGGATATTAGACCTATTTGAGATTTGATACCGTGGACGAACAAGGCGTTCTTTCGGATCAAAAAGCATACTATCAAATATAGTATAAGAGAATCAACTACTTTCATCAAAGTTATTGAGACCCGGAGACGACAAGGCGTTCTTTCGGATTGAAAAATACTATCATATATAGTACATACATGTGTAAAGGTGCATACACAAAGACGGCACAATGGAAACAGAAACTTCTGCGTACAAAGTGCACCGAAGGCAGCTAAAATCCTCGCTTACAAGAGCAGGAAAATTTCTAGAGAGAAGTGAAGACGCACTTGACATCGAGCAATGCAAGGCGCGCTATGAGAATTCACGTCTTATACGATGAATTTAACAGGATTCAGTCCAAGTTGGAGGGCTAGACGAATCCGAGCTAGAGAATACTGAGCGAGACCATTCGAGGAGAAGTATTTCGAACTCGAAGCTCGTTTTCAGAAACATATTAAAAGCCAGTGCGAACACAAACAAGTGGCAAAATGGAAACTTCGTCGGACGTAGTAAAATTGCCCACAATAGAACTACCCAAGTTCGATGGTGCCATACGAAGATTGGCTCACCTTCTATGACACTTTCAGCTCGTTTGATACATAACGACAGCAGAATTCAGACCATTTAATAATTCCATTATTTAAAGTCATGCCTGAAAGGAGAATGCATCGAATGTCTTGCATTCTCTAGAAATATCAGCAGATAACTATGGCAAATGCATGGCAAATGTTACAAGACGATATAGCAATACACGAGTGATAGTGCAAAAGCATATCAATGCAATTTTTGAGTTGCCGCAATGCAAACAAAGAGAATTTAAATACGCTACGGCAAATATTAGATGGTGTCCAAAGGCACAGTAGAGCGCTAGAAGCGTGTAAAGCGACCCATGGGCAATGGGATGATTTGTTAGTGCACATAATAACCAAAAGGCTAGAATTCCCAGACCATTCAAAGAATGGGAAAGCAAAATACAAGCACAGAGATGCCTACGTTCAAGGATTGACAATTTTCTAACACAAAAGTGCCAAACTTAGAAGCAATTGGGAAACCAATGCAAAGTGTGTTAGCGAATAAAACTTCGGCTAATCGTTGCAACACACAAGACAAGCGAATGCAATTTCTGCGACGGAAATCACCTGATTAACCACTGCAAATCATTTTTGGTCTTAGTGTAGAACTAAGACAAGAGAAAGCTAGAGATAAACGGTATGCTTGATTGCCTAAGACAAATCACATAGCTAGCAATTGCCCTTCAAAGGATGCTGCAAGCATTGCGATAAGCGACCAGTAGTTATTACATTATTTTAAGTCTGATGGGCCGTCGAAAGCTTCCTTCACCCGAGCGGGAAACCTCGACGTCCGTATCAACGCAGCAGCAAAACAGTGTAACACTCACACGATCCTTTCTACGGCAGTATAAATGTCACGATTTAAGAGGACGTAAGCACAACTGCAGAGTGTTGCTTGATTCTGGATCGCAATCGAATTTAATAACCAACCGAATGGCTACAATTCTGCGTTTGCCGAAGATGCACGCAAATGTTGTATGAGCGAATAAATCAAAGCAGGAAAGAAATACCCATTCAGTGAATGTTTAATGTGAAATCGAAATGCAATGGATTTCAGCGCACTATCAACTGCTTGATATTTGAGAAAATAGCGAAAAGCTACCATTAGTGCATATTCCGAGCGAACACTTACAAGGTGCCTAAGAACGTGAGATTAGCGGATCCAGAATTCAATTATACCAAAGGATATTGATATGTTAATAGGAATAGAACTATTTATCAATTGCTGTGCGTTGGACAAATAAAGCTACACAGAGACGGACCGTTTCTTACAAAGACGCTTTTGGATGGATTATTGCTGGAAGCTCATGGTACTGAGACATCACGAAACGTCTACGATATGCAATGCATCAACCTTGGCAGTCATTAAACAGCAATATAAAAATTCTGGGAATAAAACCGTTGCGCGAGAGGCAAGTGGCATTCGCAGGAGGAGAGCAATTGTGATTTCATTTTGGAGACGTCAGAGAGAGAAAGTGAGGGAGTTTCGTAGTCTCACTCCCATTCAAAGAAATGTAAGCTCGTTAGGAGGCTCGTATGAGCAAGCAGTTAAAGAGATTTGACTTCGCTAGAAAGAAGATTCCAGAGAATGCTTGCTAGAAAAAGAGTATGTTGGCTTCATGAATGAATATCTACAACTGGGCTATGAGACTCGTAATAGCCTGAGAGAAACGAACCTCATTTTTAACCTCCCATCACGCGGTTATAAAGAAAATGTCTCACCAGCGAGGTTCGAGTTGTGTTTGATGGTTCCGCAAAAACAACGAGTGGAAGATCATTAAACGACACTCTTGATGGTTGGGCCTAACTACAACAAGATCTGTTTGATATCATTTGCAGATTCCGATTGCATAAATATGTATTACAGCAGATGTAGCCAAAATGTATCGACAAGTTCGTATGAACGAAAAGTCCATGCATTAAGAATTCTTTGGAGGAAGTCTGAAGAAGAGAGAATTCAAACTTTTGAGCTGACAACGTGACGTATGGACAGCGTCCCTCCTACCTAGCTATCAAAAGCTTTGCAACAAACAGCACTTACAGAAGAGATGCCTATGCATTAGGAACAAAAGTAATTCTCAGAGACTTCTATGTAGATGACTATTAACTGGGCAAGCACAATGGCGGAAGCTAAAGAAATCATTAATCAAGTAACCACTGTTCTACAAAAAGGGAAAGTTTGAACTGAGAAATGGCATCGAAACAGCCTAGAACTCTTAAAAACTATACCAGAGTCTTGTACAGCAGCATACTGGTGTTGGAGTTGGACAAAAGTGATGGGGTCAATACACTTGGTCTTCAATGGAATACCAGAAGGCGCTCTTTGCAATATTCAGCGATCACAGTTTGCAGGGAGAAAAAGTATCACCAAGAGACATGTACTTTCGCATATATCCAAATATTTGATCCTTGGCTTAATCAGTCCTTTTACTGTGAGAGCCAAAATCTTAATGCAAGAGATATGGAAATTAAACATAAGCTGGATGAATCTCTTCCGATGAATGTCGAAGAAATGTGGTTGGAGTATGCTCAAGAATAAATGAGATAGCTGAAGTAGAAATTTCGAAGACCATGTCATTTCCGTAGAGAATCGTTGTACTTTGAGAATACATGGTTTTTGCGATGCAAGTGAGAAGGCATATGGAGCTTGCGTATATATAAGAGCGTAGACCAACATGGTGCCATATCTTCTCATCTATTGTGCTCAAAATCGAGAGTCGCTTCTATCAAGCAAATCACACTACCACGTTTGGAATTATGTGGCGCGTTGCTACTAGCACAACTTGTGAGCAGATTAATGCAAACATTAGCAATATTCCATTCGGAGAGTGTATTACTGGACGGACTCTTCGATCGTTAATATCTTGGCTGAACTCTCATCAAGGCACTAAAACCTTCGTTGCGAACAAGATTGGGGAGATAAGAGAATTTATCCAATGTTCTACAATGGCATCATGTTGACACAAAACAAACCCGCTGATGTAGATCCCGAGAAGTTCTTTACAAATGCTAAGGAACAATAAAGTGTGGTGGCAAGGGCACGTTTTCTACAAGATTCCGCAGAGAAATGGCCAGCTTCCAAATTTGCTCCTGTAAATGAACTGCCCGAAGTAAAAACCTTTATATGCACAACGATATGACAGAGGAGTTCCAAATATTCGAACATAATTCAGACTTAAATAAGCTGAAAAAGTAGTGGCATATTGCTTGAGATTTACAAGAATAGAAAGCCCGAATGCTAAAGAACCGAACATAGTAACAGTGGACATTTGACCACAGCGGAACTAGCCAAAGCAACGCTCGTCTAACCAGAGAAGTACCAGAGGCATTATTTCAAAGAATATACACAGCTAAAGAAGGGACTGGAATTACATCTTCCTAGTATATAATGTGTTTAAATCCTTTTCTGGACGAAGATGGTTTAATAAGGGTGGGTGGTCGATTGCGAAACTCCAACCTTCCTTTCCATGGAAAACATCAAATACTTCTGCCAGCCAGCATCCTTTTCAACCTTAATTATTAAGAGTGAGCACATCAAGCAATTACACGCTGGAACTCGAACAAACAATGGCAGCTATCCGAACAAATACTGGCCTCTATCGCTAAAGGTTCTGTTAAGGCACATATGCGAAAATGCGTAGCCTGTTTTAAAGCCAATCCTACTTCGGAAAATTATATAATGGTGACCTTCCAGCCCATAGAGTGACACCAGCTAACCCATTTCAAAATGTTGGAGTTGATTATTTTTGCCCAGTATATATTCGGGAAAGTATGAAAAGAAGACACATTGTGACAAAAGCTTATGGTGCTGTGTTGTATGTTTTGCAACCAAGCACTGCATTATAGAACTAGTTGGAAATCTATCAACAGAAGCATTTTTGGCGGCATTAAAGCGAATGGTCGCCAGAAGAGGCAAGAAGCGAATATTTATTCGACAATGGTACGCAATTCGTAGGTGCAAACACGGAATTGAGGAAACTATTGAAGCAATTACAGTCTCAAATCACCAAGGAAGAGATCCAAGCCTACTTAGCAATAGTGAAATCAAATGGAATTTTATTCCTCCTCGATCACCCATTTCGGAGGTTTTGGGAAGCCGCTGTGAAGTCCGTCAAGCTGCACCTCAATCGAGTAATTGGAAAGACGACATTGACTTACGAAGAAATGCATACCTTCTGTCCAAAATAGAAGCATTCTTATTCAAGACCCATTACTCCAATATCTAACGACCCAAACGCTTTGCAATTCCTTACTCCTTCACACCTTTAATGGGATACAATCCAGAAACAATTCTGATACCTACTTTAACCCATCTTAAAGTAAATTCCCTTCGCCGTTGGCAACACATTCAATTCATGCGAGACCACTTTTGGACGAGATGGCACCAAGAATATCTGAATCAACTCAACAGCGGACGAATGGCAACGAGGAAAGGAAATGGACTAAACTCCCGGCCAGTTGGTATCGTGAAGGATGACCAAGGTCCACCAAGCAAATGGTTAGTTGGAAGAATCAGCAGGGTGTTTCCAGGACATGATGGCGTCGTGCGAGCTGCTACGGTGTCAACCCTACAAGGAGAAATGAAGAGACCCGCGGTAAAGTTGTGCGCGTTACCTATAGACAATCAGTAAGTGCGCCGACAACAATATTTGTAATGAACGTTTTAATTTTTTTGTGCGAGTCGTGTTAATCATCGTGTTTCAAAGACAGACAATTTGTTCGTTATTCAAAGTGTGTAGTGTTGAAGGCGGTTCCTCAAGGGGGCGGTTATGTTAAGAACATTCATACGCGAGCGTGCCGCGCCAAGTGCTTACGGCCGGAGAAGTATACCGTCGCCTCGCAATTGTGGTTCGCGCTTTCTACTACCGATGCCATCCGACAGCGCTCCACAGTCCAAGGAATCATTCGGAGCCCGAAAGCCGTCAACGAAAGCAGGCCGCCCGCGCTTGCGCCGAAAACCGCCGATGCCTAGATCCGAGCCGCGCCGTGAATCGAACAAGCAACGCGCTCGCATACAGCGGGCTGTGACTCACGAACTTGCAATCCCGGACATCGTCGCTTATATAGGGGGCTGAGCAAGAAGAGAAGTTGGAAAGGTATTCGGTGGCCGTTCGGCGCTTCGTGCGTATATTTCAACGGGTTGCACTCAGCAACTTCGGATACCAGGTCCAACACATATATACAAACTTTGTCATATTATAAAGGTGGTAAACTAGCAAATACTAACATACGTATAGCAATATACGTCAAACGGAATACTGAAAATACTTGTGTTTTATTATGAGAGAGAATATATTTTATGTATGTATATATTGTAAATACTGAATTTATTATTTGAAAATAAACGTCTTAAAACAACTCAGCCTCTCTCTGTGTTCTCTTCCCCGGCGCATCGTCTACAAAATAGTAGGTCCCGAAACATTAATAAATAACAAAAATAAAATAAAAATGTCAGTGATATCGAAATAAGTTTGTGCATTAGTCGAACAAAATCCTAGTGTAACGTCTAAACAAACTGCTCACGGATGCAAAAGTTTTAAACCTTTTTACGTAAGAATAAATATCGATGGTACAGCGGATTAGCACATCCCAAGAACTTTAACCCGACGATTATTACTGTCGTTTGGAATTTTATGAATTAATGATCAACTAAAATAAAAATGATATTATTAATAAATATCCCGAACATGAATATTTCTTCAATAATAAATACTATTTACCGACGAATACGTATACAATACCTAAAGATCATGATCAAACTTGCCAACAAGCAAACCACCTAACTTTTCTCTACAAATCAAGACAGCACGTCATCCTTAAGGATTAAGAGTTAAATCTCCAGTAGCTAGCATCCGAGCAGAAAAGATCGCCCAAAGAGCCGGCAATGATGTAGGTAGGGACAGAATAAACCACCACGGACTCGCCAAATCAGGCTCACAGAGCAATGCGAGGAAATTAGGTAGGAGATTAAAAACATGACCAACGAAAAAGAAGAAATACATGCAGCAGTACTAAGGAGGTATCAAACGACAAACGACCAGCAAAAAGAGAAACACGGCAAAACACTAGTATCCTGTCAAACCAGAGGGAGACGAGATCAGTAGATCCCGGAAAAACAGTGATTAACCTTTCCAGCAAACAGTTAGACAACAACATAACACAATACTAAATAAAGGTATGAAATTCGCGGTAGCTCCCAAACAAATTCCAACGCTGGACATGGTACTTGCCATGGAAGTTGCAGCAAAAAGGATACAACCTCCAGAAGCGGCATAAGAATCGATAGAGAACCAGAATGGCAATAGAAAATGGTCAATCATAAGCGATGAAACACGATATTACGAGAGCGGAACGATTTAGTCTCAAACAGATTAAAGCAGATAAGTTCATCAAGATACGACCTGCAAACAAAGGAAACGCAACAGTAGTAATGAATGTGGAGAAGTACAACAATAAAATACAGGATGTCTTACGAACTGGAACATACAAGGAAGTAAAGAAGGACCCTACATCGTCGGTAGAATCCAAAATATACAAGATACTGTTCAAATACAGGACAGAATTACCAGACTAAAATATAAGGCATTAGCTGTAATGTTTGGATTAATTAAAGAAAGTCTGTATGTCTGGTGCTTTAAAATACAAGTTACTTCTTTAAGTTCAACATACAATATGTGTGTGTAAAAGAGTGTATCCGTTAGTATCCGAAATATAAAAATGCGTGCTGACAAAAACCTATCTACATACATAAATACATATATTTACAATGTACAGTGACATTCAAAATAAATATCACAATATACAGGCTGTTTTTTATCTTGAGACAACGGAATATCTGTAAAACACTGCATCAAATCAAAAAAAGATCTTGATAAGATTTGTTATAATGTAGGGGGCTCACTGAATGGTGCCGAACTCGATCCCTCACCTCACTCCGCCAGAGTGGGAGGGGGAACAACTTTGAAATCTTGAATGGAACCCCCATTTTATAATGCAGATTCGGATTCTACGCCATCAAGTATGTAGTTTTTGTTTGAAACTTTTTTTCGATTCGTAACAGATTGCGCTGTAATTGCAAAAAAAAACATGATTGTGAACATCTAGAAAAAATACATAAAAAAGAGAAGCAAGCAAACATGATTTTGTGTTTTTTTATTTTAACATTAAATAACCTTTCAAAAAGCCATTCGACAACGAAGAACTTTACTTTATCATACCCATTTCAGAAAATGTGTTCGAAAATGTGCCCTTCCACTTCGATACATTTATTTAGTCGCAATTGGAATGATTGCACGCAACTGAGAAGTGTGTTCGGCGTAATCCTTGAACAAGCGTTCGTGATTCGCTCAATCATGTTTTCCCTCGTGGTTGGCACTTCTGTACAAACTTCAGACTTTAAGTGGACCCACAAAAAGAAGTCAGGGGAAGTAACATCTGGCGATCCTGCAGGGCAAGACACTGGACCACCTCTTCCGATCCATCGGCGCTTGTAGGCTCGATCTAATACTTCTCGTGCTATTCTTGAATAATGTGCTGGACAACCTCATGTTGAACCACATTGTTTGGCGTACGTCCAAAGAAAGGTCTTCAAGTTACACTGGAAATTCGTTCTGCAAGATGTTTCGATATTTTTCACCATTTAAATTTCCATCGATGAAATATGGACCAATAAGCTTATTGGTAATTATTCCACACCAAACATTTACGTTCCAAGGATGTTGATGTTCAAGTTGGCGCAACTAATGGGGATTTTCGATACTCCAGTAATGCGTGTTGTGCCGATTTACCGTGCCGTGATTTGTGAAAGTCGCTTCGTCAGAAAATAATACTCGAGCAAAAAAATTGGGATTATCTTGTATCCGTTGAAGCGCCCATTGACAAAATCGCACTCGATTTCGCCATGAAGTTCTTGATGTATGGAAACTCTAAATGGATGATATTTCCTACGCTTCAATATTTGGCAGATAGTGGACTGAGAAATTCCTGATCCGCGAGCTATTTCTCGAGTACTGATGTGCGGATTATGAGCTGCTGCAGCTAATACCGCGATTTCATTATTTTCTCCGGTAATTGTTTTTCGACGATTACGTTTTCCTGGTTGTACACTTCCTTCGCTAGAGAACTGTTGAACGACTCGGTAAAAAGAAACGTCGGGAAAAAAGATTAACAGCATCATCGATATTCCTACCACTTTCTCCATAGATGTAAATCATTTCAATTCTCTCTTGTAATGTTATAGTCTCCATTACTGTTCAAATATTCAACACTAACTAATTTGTATTGGATTAATAATTAATAATCTAAATGGAGATTGGACAGTGTGTAAGTATTCACAGCTTGTCAAGTACTGAATAAAGTACGGTTTTGTATCGTTGAATAGCATTCCAATTGCGAATAAATAAATGTATCGAAGTAAAGGGGCACAGTTTCGAACACATGGCTTTTTGAAATGTTAGTTTATGTTAAAATAAAAAAAATACAAAATCATATTTGCTTGCTTCTCTTTTTTGTGTATTTTTTCTAGACGTTCACGATCATATTTCTTTGTGATTACAGCGCAATTTGTTACGAAAAAAAAAAGTTTCAAACAAAAACTACATACTTGATGGCGTATCTGCAATACGAAATGGTGGTTCTCATTTAAGATTTCAAAGTTGTCCCCCCTCCCACTCTGGGGAGGGGGGGGGACTGAGGTGGGGGATCGAGTTCGGCACCATTCAGTCAGCCCCCTACATTATAACAAATCTTATTAAGATCTTTTTTTGATTTGATGCAGTGTTTTAGAGATATTCCGTTGTCTCAAGATAAAAAATTCACCCAGTACAATACACTACAGCAAATCAGCACTACAGCAAACCATTACATCTATACGGTTTACCAAAAATTCATATACCGGACATTCCTCTAAGACCAATTGTCAGTTCTAGAAGCTCCCCCTGTTACCTCCTAGCCAAATTCCTACTGGATATTATCACCCCTATAGCGGGAAAAACACAGTCAGCAATATCCAATACGCAACACTTCATAGAAAAAATCAAAACTTAAAGCTTGGAGAACAGGACATGTTGGTCAGCTTTGACGTCATCAGTCTCTTCACTAACGTACCAATCGGCGCTACCATGGCAGTAACAAGAAACAGACTCTTTGCAAATACCACATTGCACGAAAGAACTTCAATAAGTGTGAATGCCGTTATGGAACTACTGTCCATCTGAGTGAATACGACTTATTTGCAGGTGGGAAACAAGTTCTATCAGCAAGAATTTGGCACGGCTCTCCACTGTCTCTTACACTGCGCAATATCTACATGGAAGAATTTGAGAGCAGAACCATAGGTACATACAACAAAAACAAAAATGTTGTTAAGGTACTGCTGTGGTCTGGCACCCCGGTTTTCGAAAATTCAGTTTCTTTTTCTTGTTCATTCCAATTAGTCTTTATCAATGTTGCGCAAGAGCTTCCACAATTTCAATTGTGTATTTAATTTTATATAAGATTTTGTTAATTGAATTGATTTGTTTAATTTATATTAATTTCATTCAGTTGTACATATTGCGTTCACTTGAATTGTATATATGTTATGTTTTGCGATTTCGTCCGTTGGCGACAGATCTTTGTGCGTTGCAGTGCACGCAGCTGTAGGATTTATATGTGTACGACGTTGTTTAACCTTGTGAGGAGTTCCTTGAAAGATACCGTGTAAGTATATTTAAATTTTATTTTGTTTGCTGCCATTCTGGTATTTCATTTTTACTTAAAGATTTGTTTCGTTTATTTTTGAAATTTCTTAATCCATCAAGGAACTCATTATATGATAATTGGCATTATATTATTGTGTGCACAATGTAGATGTAAGATCATTTATTATTTTACGTGCAGGAAGATATTTTAGTTTAAAGAGTTAATTTTTCGTTTTTTTTTAAATTTTGCTGTTTTGTAAGTATTCTTTAATCACCTCGGGTTGGGTGAATAGAAGCTTTGTGCTTGTATTTAAGGTTTTCTTTTGATAATTTATTGGAATTGTCCACGTTTAATTTAAGTAGTTCTATTTTTGAAACCACGTGGATTGATTTGTTAAAAAAAGGACTATCTTCCTGAACTGTTTTGTCTTTTGCTTTGATAAAGGAATTTGAATTGTCCTTTTGTAAATTAGAGTCTAATGCAGTTTTGATTTCGACCAGGACCTTTTGTCCACGGTTTTGTTTTCTGCAATTTGAATTTAAATGTTTTTTTCTTTTTTTATAATAATAAATAAATTATTGATTGTTATTAACGTCATTCTAAATTCTGTTCTTTTATTTTTGTTTAATCCTTTTCAATTTTTGGAATAATTAAAGAAAGTCAGATTCTTTCACCCACAATTTACTTTTCGTGATTAGTTTTAATTTGCGAGGGTAACCCTGAGTTTAATTGTTCTTTTGCGCCCTTTAAGTTTTTTATCCGCTAAGCTAGTTAATTGAATTTTCATTCTTGATTTTCATTTTACATTTTCTTTTGTACCTTCAGTACACAGCAGTAGATGATACATTCGTAATATGGCGCCATGGTGAAGAAGCCCTGACCGAATTCCTACAACATCTAAACAATACAGAAAATTTCATAAAATTCACCATGGAAATGGAAGCAGAAGGCAAGATACCGTTCCTGGATGTTCTGGTACATAAGAATATAGACGGCACACTCAAGACTGCAGTGTACAGAAAGCCTACACACACAGGAGAATACATACACTTCGACTCCAACCACCCAAACAATGTGAAAGTTGGAATAGCCAGGTGCCTATATGATAGAGCCAAGAATATTTGCTCAGAGGAAGAAGACAGAAAACAGGAGTTCAACAACATAACTCACACATTAAAACACAATGGTTATACAAACATGCCGTTGTCTTTAGCAAGGAAGAATCATGTAACACAGCAGAGTCAAGATCCAGAACAACAAGACAAGGTGTGCACAACTGTAATCAAGTACGTAAAAGGCCTATCGGCAAAAAAAAAAAAACAACTACAAGGTTAGAACAGGAATAAGAACGACGAATACCAACAACTCTAACCAAAGACGGACAACACGAATTGTCCACACGATCAGAGTCCGCCGAACTCTGAATGATAGTTTGGCGAACTCCTAGTCGTATGGATTGGGAGTTCGGAGTTCGACGAACTAGTCCACAAACTGTTTGCCTATTCCCGATCTACGTGGGAAAATGGCACACATCAACGTGTACGAAGATTCGGCTCAACGGAGTTCGTGCCTCTGTCCACACATTCGGGAAGGTATTTAGTTTGAAAGGAAACGCTCGTATAGTTTTTAAACTATTTTTAATGACAATCATTGTGACAGCAGGTAACAGGTACGAATTCTTTTTAATACACGTACTTTTAACATTGTTATTGTCGTAATCGTATATATCAAAACACTGGAACGCGCGCTGTGTACTTAAAAAACGCTGTTTGAATGTAGCAAAATCCCAAAAGCAGGATTGCATTTAGATTAAATTTTGCTTTTCACATCTGTTATTTCCTGTTTTTAGTGAAAAATAGCTCATAATGCGTTCTCATATTTTCTATACTGAATAATGTTTTGCGAATACCTATAGTACTTTCAAATCAAAATTAATCCATCATTTTTTTATTGTTAGTAAGACGATTACAACAGAAAGATAAAGCTTCTTAAAACAATTAAAATTTGCATAATTTTCAATCTAACATCTGCAAAAAGAAATGAATTAAACTTAATTATCTTAAATGCATTAATTTTATGTAAATATTTATTGGAATGGTTCATTTTATCATTCAATAGTATGTAGTATTACAAAACAATGTGAAAAATGAAAGTGTCAAACAGGGTATATAAACATATCAGAACTGCTATCTTCTACCGCAAAGCTTGCAATTTGAATTGATGCATGTTTCCTTTATCGAGACAAGGAACAAGGCATGTATATGATGATTCTAATTCAAAACCTTAATATGTAAAAACAATCCTTTTGACAGTACTCAATATGAAAGTACAGTCTATTCGCGTCTATACTAGTGCTGTGCATTTTAACGGGTATTATCATAACCGGTTAACCGATCGTGAAGGTTAACCGGTCACGGCGATTAACCGATCACGACGATTAATCGGTCGAGACGGTGAACCAGTCAATTTTAATTGAGTCAAAAATATAGTGGACATGTTTTATAACCAGCAACTGATGACATTAATTGCCGATAGGGCTCCAAACCACAATGTTTGTACAAAAATGAATTCAGTTGACATTTGAATTAAATACATCGCACATTCTCTCACATCTCTTATAAAGCAATAAACCCACTAAACAAGAGACGTGCATATATCAAACAAACAAAAAATTCTTAGGCGTAAAATTTGCAACATCTGCCTTGATAACTTATATGAAACGCTTTTTTTTTTAAATATTTCTTGGCAACCCAGTAACCAAGAAACGTAAATGAAACATAACAAAAAAATCTTAAGAGTAAAATTTGCAGTATATATTTGTAATTTACATGAAACACTTTTTTTTAATATTTATTTGTAACATTTAGGAATAGCATGTTTCAAACCAAGGGAGGAAAGCGCTCTATTGCAGGCCGCGGAGAAATATAAACCGAGCCGAATGCGAGGTTTCTAATTGCCCAAGGCCTGTAATAGCACTTTCTTCATGTGGTTTGAATACTATTTTTTCCCAGCCAGTCTAATTTTAACTAAATCTCTAAAAATAATAAAGACATACTTGTGAGTGACATGATAGATAGTAGGCTTAATCTGTCAAATATTATTTGAGAACTGTCAAGTTAGGGTCGTTTTAAAAGTGTTTAATAATAGTTTAATTGAAATTTAATACCTAATAATTTACCAATTATCTCATAAATGGGCTCAGACTGGGTCGAATGTACTAATGTCATCTATCAATAATAGCTTTGTTTGTGTGCTTGGAGCAGTATCTACTGACGTCATCAGAGTAACTTGAGAGCGTCTCAGAGTTGGATTTAAAGATGGTACAAACAAACGCGCTCGATTGCAATATAACTTAATTTTATTATTTACTATTGTAGATTGTCACAGCTATTATGAACAGTAAAAATAAATTTTTCAAAATTAATGAATCTAGACTACAATAAAAATGCATCATATACTAGTTTATGTACCTACCAAGTGAAAGTTTTAAAATATAATGATCGTTCTTTTACATCAGTCAACATTGGTATCGTTATATTATCTATTTCGTGCATATTTGATGCAGTTATAAATCAGATTACATTTACAAACGACAGTTTACAACACGGTCTGACACGATGTTAGTACGAGTAGGTTATGTTGCACAAATTGCTCGTAATTGCTCGGACGCCGGACCGCGAGCAGGAAGAGCAACCTCTTTGTGATCTGGATTTGCTTGCTCTAAACAAACAAACACGCACAAATCATGCTCTAAAATACAAACAAACGCGTAAAATTCCTCGGATCTGCTCAGATTAGACAAACAAACAAACCTAATGTCACATACTATAAGATGTGCAGTTTCATTATGTCAATGTCACTTACTTTCCGCCCTAGGAAGGAAAAGTACAACTTTTCTCCTCAAATGAGGAAGGAAAGTGGACACTGCTGGGAAAAATATATTTTGTGTAACCTAAATATAACATCGTTATAAGTAGCTGCGCATTGCACATACGTAAACACGTGGCTTTGAGGGCCCCGGTAGCCGGTAGCACGAGTATAGAGTTTGCGTATTGCTAGCTGTTGTGGCTAGATCATATATGTGGCTAGTGGCAATGTTGTGCTTTTTCTAATTAACATAATGGCAGAAACACTTAAAGCTAAGAATTCGGTAAGTATATTAGGTACTATAGGAAAAGAACACGAGAATACAAACAAGAAACAAACAGAGAAAAATCCAAAACAATTGCCGTCGCCGAGACCGGATACCATAGAAGAAAAGACACTGTCTTATCGCGATACTTTGCAAAAACAAAAAACAAATGGAATTCGTAAATGAAAAGGCTTCTGGTCAACAGAAAATAATAAGCAATAAAGGCGGAGACAATAATGGACCCCCCAAAAATGAAGAGTGGACACCAGTTACTAAAAAGAACAAAAGAAATTTAAATACTATACGTGGTACTGCGACAGAAAATATGAGTATTAAAGGAGTTATTTCCTACCAACATTTTCATGTATACAAACTGGAACCCCATACTAGTGAATCGCAGATGAATGAGTTTTTGGAAAATAACTGTTTTACTCACTTCAAATGTGAAAAGTTGACTGCAAAATATCCGAACGAATACTCCTCCTTCAAAATCTCAGTGCCTTCTGAACAAGCTGATCGACTTAAAGATCCACAAACTTGGCCGAAAAATGTATGCATCAATCGTTTTTTATTGAACATTCCACGGAAACTGATAGTATCGAGGTAACCGGCATCAATAACTATAATGAGAAAAAACTAGTACTAACAGTGTTACATCAAAATGTAAGATCGTTACATATGTTATGTGGGAAATAATAAATAAGGAGTTGGGGAAGAGTAGTAATACCGTTTATTACACAAATGATCCAAAATCCTTAGCTAATAAATTTAATGCCTTCTTTAACTCTTTATCGGGAGCGGCATCGGATTCCAAGCAACCGACTCACCTACCTATCAAACAAAATCCATTTTTTTTCAACTTTAGACCAATAGTAACTTCAGATTTAAAACAAATTGTATCTAAATTAAATAAAAACTCTATTGGTATTGATGAAATCCCGTTACACCTTATAGAAAGCTGTTTTCATGTGATTGCGGAGCCACTTTGTCAGATTATTAACGAATCTTTAATGAATGGACAATTTCCAACTCTCCTCAAACATGCAATTATAGTACCTACATACAAAAAAGGTGATCGTAACAATTTCGAAAATTACAGGCCAATCAGCCAATTAACAACATTTGCAAAAATCTTTGAGACAGTGGTTGCTGAACAAGTTTTTTCGTTTTTCAACAAGCATAATCTCATAAACAAAAATCAACATGGTTTTATTACCGGGAAAAGCACTAATACGGCTTTATTCGAATACTCTAATTGGATACTATCTAATTTGGAAGAAAATAACTTAGTTTGCGGGATCTTCTTAGATCTTACTAAAGCGTTTGATACTATATCACATGCATTACTGCTTGAGAAACTTCGGTGTTATGGTGTGAGAGGTGTGCCATTGGAATGGTTCAAGTCATACTTAGCCAATAGACGACAGACAGTTAAACTAAACAGTGTTTCGGTCGTAGCGTATTCCAGTACGCTCTCCGCAGACATTGGTATTTCTCAGGGTAGCGTGCTGGGGCCATTATTATTTATAATTTTTATAAATGATATTTTTGTAAACGTTTCATAAAACAATCAAAAAATCATTAATTACGCAGGTGATACAAACTTGCTGTGTAGTGGTTTTGATTTTCCATCCTTAATACAAACTGGACAAGATATGTATCGTTCTGTAAAACAATAGTTTATAGAGAATGGTTTACAAATAAAGTGTTCCTTATCGTATAAATGTTTTATTTTGTCTTCTTCTATAAAATATGAAAAAATAATAACAAAGATTCATCAGAGAATAGAGACAAGCAATTTATTTATTAATAATCGGGATACGTATCTCGTAAAAAAAAAATGCAATTGTATAATTAATTCTTATCAGAATTGTTGACATCAGCGTACGTGTTTGATTTACTAGTTTATATGAAATTAATTCACGAAAAAATAATAAAAAAAACTATTTTGCTTAAAAATAGTATAAAAACGTCTATATATCCATACCGTTATATCATATAATATATTCGATGAGCACTCGACAGAAATTTTACGTCTTCCAAACTGAAATTGCGATCGAACAACATTTAAAATATTTAAATATGGAATAGTATTAATGTCAACATTTAATACGTATTAAATGATCAACAGATAATATAAATAGCTCTCCATTTCTAAAAACTTACTCAATAGTGAATAACTGCTTCGGCTGGACACTCGTCTGATGTAACTTCCGCTAAATAAACCGTAATTCACCCTGTTATCGGTTGTAGTGCCAGTGGTTGTGCCTAAATCCACATCAGCTTCAAACCAGCGATCGGTACCAAGGGCCACGATCGACAAAATCAACGCAAGGCAAGAAAACGGAAATGTCGCGATGACCAAAGCTTTCAAGGTGGTCGTCATTTTCGAGCAAATATTCAAACTCTTGCACTACTCTACACCAGACAAGTAGATCTACACGCAGATTATTTGTATCGACTTTTAAAAAACTACATTTTCCTGGGTTGCGTTCAAATTGGTATCTTATCAGTATCGCACAAGAGTCTATTATCAGCGGCCTATATTGAATACGTTAAATGACTAATTTGATTGTCGCTTATTGTTAGTCAGCACATACAGTGCAACAGATAGGCAATAATGAGATTATTTCGATTGATATCGGTATATGTTTAATACCCATGGATCGTCGGAATTTGTTATACACTTTCCAAAATAATTATCAGATGTAATTAAGTTAAGTATCACACACATTTATATTAAATTTATTTCATTTTAGATAAGGTACAAAACTGCTTGAATAGGTAATAAAACTCAAGTAAGTAGATCAGAGAATTTTTAATCTAATGTGTACTATTGTCAGATCTAGCATTAGCAAATTATATTTTTTAATTATATAAAATTAAAAAAGCTATATTTTCTTCACATTCATACTACAAGCATCTACCTATTTCTAGCAAGATCGGAGTAAGCTCATTTTAAATAATTTTAAAAATTGAGTTATCCGCGCATGCTCTGGATTGTAAAAAAGCAAACCTATAAAACCAAAATCTCCTGTTTGGTGTAATATTATGCAATTCTGTTTAAATACTAAATAGCAACATAGTTACAATTTCTTTATGATAAACTATACTTATTTTTAATTTGATACACGCATATTAACTAGCTCAAAAATAAAATGGGCAAAATTTAAAATGTCATCGTGCAAGCTTTTAGATTTTTTTTTATATATATTGGCTATTCTGGTCCTTGCCATTATGAAACTGTCATAGTATATATTTGATGGTTAAAATGTGTTTATATTATTGATCAAACGTCAAATTCTATAAATATAATGGATTTTCTTTCATGTAAAACGCCTCCATACGATGGCTGCAGTACAGAATTACTTACCTGGAGATTCTCTTCTGATTGACAAGATCGTTTATGAATTGAAATCGCAAGGTATATTCGATCAGTTTCGTAAAGAGTGCATCGCCGATGTAGATACAAAGCCAGCATACCAAAATTTACGGCAAAGGGTCGAGGGTAGCGTTAGTGGGTTTTTAAGTAAACAAAAATGGAGCTCAGACATGAATAAAAATCAAGTTCGAGAGATGTTGAGGAAAAACATTTACGAGTAAGACAATCCATCTAAATGGACTGGTTGTTATGTGATATGTGTTTTTTATGTATTTTAGGTCCGGATTCTTGGAAACGGGCGTGGAAAGAATAGTTGATCAAGTGGTAAACCCTAAAATAAATTCAGTATTTTTACCGAAGGTAACAGAGGTTGTGTATAAATTTTTGGGGATCGAAAAACCCAACAGTGGTAAAAAAGAAAATACGAAAATGATATTCAGCAATGATGATTTATTACCGACCGATTTGGAGGCGGTGTCACCTGAATCGGAAAAGAAGTTTGATTTTAGTAATGATTCCCAGAACTTTGATGATAGTAAAATTGATGAAGATGAATCTCCTCCATTTGAACCATTAGAGGAGAAACCAGTTTGTATACCTCCTGAAGAGAATTCAGTTGATTCACATTTATCTGGATTTTCAGGTATGTATTATGTGTTGCTTATTTTTACATTGTTAGGATTTTGTATGTGGCTATAAGCCACACATTCAAAGTTTTTTACAATTGCTTGCAACAAGGTACTACCCAGCAAAGACATATATAAGATAAGAAAGGTCGCTTTCCGTCAGCATGGGTAAACACCTTTGATGTGTCACCAAAACAATGTATTTGGCGTTGCTTCATTATTTTAGATTTAGATGTCTCAGCTGCCTTCTTTCATTTATACCAATCATAAATAATATGTGTCAGAGCGGGAAGTGCACTATTGACTCAAAGTGGCAGCTATTTATCATTTACTGTCGTTTGCTGTGTTAAACGTACGTAATGTACATCTTGTGAGAGCTTTGAATAGTAATAAAGAAATTATTATGGTTAAATAACAAAATAACATGAAACATGCCAAATAACAATAAACTAGTTAAAAGTGCCTTAGAATTACTGTAGCAGTAATGTTTAATTATTCTCAGTTATGTTGAATGACTGTCATAACTATGTTTGTTTTACACCTTTGGTTAAGGCGCGTTCTCACGAGTCAAGTTTAGTTGATCAACAAAAGTTGAATGAAAACTGTAGTAAGAACCTTTCTTTCAATAGAGTTGATCAACTTTGTAGTTGATCAAGAAAAGTTTGATCCAGTCAAACTTTTGTCGTTCAAGTAATGAGTCATCACGAACTGCCTTCGAGTTGAAACTTGTCTGGAAACGTGTGAACTAGACAGTCAACTTGTGTCGACTGTATAGTATACTTATAACTGGCCGCGGCGCACTTGCTTTTGTGTTTTATAATTTAAAATATTAGGGAAAATTACCTATAATAAAATAAGAGAATGGCCTGAAGGGATCTGAAAGTGTTATGATGAATTTTTTTGAGCTATATCATAAGCATGATTATCTTTGGAATCACCGTATGGATAAATATAAAAATAGAGGTGATTTCTTATGACTTTTTATTCATATCACATAGCATTCCTCTTAGCTTTTCCTTTAACAAAACTGCAATTATTTGTGCACATTCACGCACAACCTCATACGACGGGTAATTCCCTCCATAACCCTGTACGGGATACGCTGTACTTGCATTCACCTTAGTAAAGCATATGGATGTCTAACACTGACTTTATTTGAAAAAGTAGAAAAAGAGTAAGTATTGAAAATTCTACAAAACTGCAAATACCTCAAAAATGGTTAATTTTAAATTTAATATTATTTAAATTTAAGTTCACTACAACGTTAAAAGTAGTACCATTCCATTTGAAATAAGCACTTAAACATCATACACGGAATGTCGTATAAAATTGAAAATATTTTCCTTATGTAGATGATAGTCAGCCTAGACTATTATGTACCTATCAGAATTCCTACTAGAGGTCCTAAAAGAATTTAATGAGTTAGTTTAGTGAGACAACCTGTTTTTGTATCTTTTTTAAAATTAAGAACCTTTTCGGTATAAAAACAAAATCAAGTGATTTAGTCCCTAGCTTGTGGTTGTTATAACAATTAGTGATGAGCGAAACGGTGATTCTCAAATCACGTCGTGAGTCGTGAATGTGATTTATAAATCACGGTGATTATAAACGGTGATTGCGATCACTGTATTGACTCATCGATATCATATCTTCGTATAATCGTCAGTAGTGTTGTTCCAAAGCGTACTATTGTACTATTTCAGTACAATTGAATGAAACATAGTACAATAGTACCTCTTTGAATAATTCAGAACAATGTTTTTAAATAACCGATTCATTGCTATTACTCAAAAAAAATGCTAATATTAATATATATCACTAAGCATTGAGGTAATGCGACGGCTTGATACACCACCTACGAAAAAAGATGCATTATATTGCCTTTTATATTTCATCTCGCTTATTACGAAGAGATTCTTTATATTTTAAAATGATTTATACGGTCTGAGTTCGGGCTTTTCGTAAACGTTTTGTCCAGTATACAAGTTCTGGGATGCATTACGTAGTTTGAGAAAATACAGACAATTAGATCTACAGAAATATTTTTTGTAATTTTTAAACTTGATCCTATTTTTATATTTTAATAACAATTATAACAGAGCATTAGACAAAGTAAAATTTGACTTAAAGTTGAAAAATTTATAAAATTCATATAAGAGAAAAGTATTGTAAATCTACATATTTCTCTAAGGAGAACATTAACGCAAAGATTTGTATACGCATTTGTTTCAAAAATATGACAAATAGTAAATATAAAAAATGAAATAAAGCTAATTTCATTTTGTAACATTTACAATGATAAAACAGATATAATTCTTAAAGTGAGCGAAGATTTAAAAAAAAGCTGTGATTTAATACTACTACCTACAATTTAATAAAAATACTTTTGTTTTTGAATTAGTACTTTAAAACTAATAATATAAATTTAATCTTATAACACAATATCCCCTCTAGTAGCAAGATTTAAATTGCCCATAATTATCCTTAGCAACTTCAACAGAAAGACATCAAAGTAACTAATCTTATAATCTAATACAAACTCATTGGTATTTTCGTATTTCAATGTTGAAGTTCCTAAAAATAATTGCGGGAAATTTAAATTTTGCTACTAGGGGCCATTACACATTAGGTAAAAATAAATACACATTCCTTATATAGTTGCAGATATAATATAATGATATAAAAGAGAATCAATATTTATATTTGAAAAACATAAATATATTGTAAGAAGATAACCTCCGTCATTTCCAGCTGATATAATAATATGTATGTTCATTCATCGGTTTGATATATTCCATTTTCAATAGGCAACCGATAATCACAGTTTTAGGGTCGTTAATTCACCGATATTATTTGTTCACTTGCCAATGGCCAAGCAGTGATTGTCGATTTGCGCAGTCGCGCCTCGCCGTTGATCGTTACCGCAATCACGAATCACTGCTTTTAGAATTCTCCACTCACGGCCGTGATCCGTGATTCTCCAATCACCGTGAAAGAATCACAGTTCGTGAAATATCGCTCATCACTAATAACAATGAGTATTGGGAAATTGTTGCGAAGCTTGTTTCATCAATGCTGCTCTTGAATGATAGAGTATTGATACTTTCTACACATAATTTTTATATAAATAATCACAAAAATATTCACAAAATTAATTTGCATTGTTATTAAAACATTAAAGCGTTACTCAAAATAAAAACGGTAAAAGGTACGGTTTGGTGGTCGTTGCTCCGCTCTTGTAATCATTAACTTTAAGATGCATTGGTAATTAACCCTCTACATCCCTACAGCAGTATCTGCAGCTAGTGGTTGCACTAGATATTCAGCAGTGGGCAAAGGGTATTTACTGTAAAATGGCGTGAATAGGGTAATTTTTAGTGATCTCTATTTCATCAGCTGCCTACATTTCGTGTTTTGTTATGTTTAATATACTATAAATGTGAGTGAGGGTAGTGCTATAAACCAACGTATTACAGATTTGATCCTATTGAGTAAATATTTTTTCTGCTTATTGATTCAATTTATCCCGTGGCTGGGGTCAATAGAATCGGGCATATAATTGTAAGCGAGATCCTATTCGACTGATTGTTGTGCTGAATAGCATCAATGTTTATTATCTTAGAAAATAATTATTAAAATATAGGTATCTAATTTTTAACAATATACATATTTTATTATATCAACAGAAAGAAAATTTTATTGTTTATAGCACTACTTAGAGTAACAGTAACTGCATAAGAAGACAAAAGTTACTTTTCTGCAAATAATAAAATAGTAAATGATGAAATGGGAATCTGGTTTATAAATACGTGGTATTGTTGCTTCCGCTGTAGACTAATGATCCTTTTCATCTCACAACCTTTAGCCACAAATGCTTTTCATATTTAATCTATTAAAATAAAGGAAATTTTATTTATTTTTCTTTTGGATATAACAGTCTAACAGTCATAAAACAATCATACTTACCGGATTCGCCAAAGTTTTACATCAACAGCGTTAAACCTTCTATAACATAGAAATGGCTTTTCCAACTTTTTATTTTACACTATGCTCTACGCATGATGCGAAGTTGTCCCGTACATTTGCATTATAATATAAAAGGTGTCCAGTATATCATTAATTATGAAACCGTGACAAAAAAAAATCCTTAAATTGATGAAAACGCAGAAGCAGAAATGTATTTTAATAATAAAATCACTTTTCACCTTATTCACACAAAATATATGAGAAAAATGCATTGCTTGTTGATTCAGGCTCAACAGGTAGCAATTTGAGCCTATATTGATACTGATCTCCCTTTTATTTATATAAGGAACTTATTGTGACGAGCGCCAATTTTTAAATTGGCGGTTTCGATAGACGCCTCTAGATGGCGCTAGCATAGCGGAAGAAAGGCCTACGTACGAGGTTCCAAAGAGGAACGACAGAGGGCAGTACCGGGTCGAAGATTCGTGATTATTCTCCTGAATCTGGAAACACGCCCTAGATGCGTCGCGAACAATCTCGTAATTTCGGCGCCAGATATAAAATAGCGCTTGGTTATTGGTCAGTCAGTCAGTCGATACGAGTTGAATTGTGCGGATAGTCAAATAGCGAGTGGAAATAAAATACGAGCGAATTAGCACGTGTGATATAAATATCGGTGCAAATAAATCGTTTACATAAATAAAGACATTAATAATTAAGTGATTTAATTAATAAGTGATTTTTATTAGTAAGTAGTGAGTGATTTAATTTTAGTGTTTATTTTGATCTTATTTAATAGATTTTAAGTAGTCCATAAGCGCGTTAATAAACCAAGTTAATTTAAATATATCGCCTGTCTATTTTTCTAAACCCCGACAACGTTTTAAGAATAGAAAAACGCTACAATTGGTGTCAGGTGTGGGGTATTTGGCGATATATTCGTGAATATAAACCGAATTAGTGGACTAATAGTGTATAATTAGAGACAATGGCACTTTATTTATGAAAACTAAATTATTACAAATCATCCTAACCCCGTGCTCCACCTGAAAAGGTACTACACGAGGCTACCTATTCTAAGTACTATATGGGTTCCATAACAATTGAAATGATCCTACTCTAACTAAATAACTTGATGATGAATGATTTTTAATAACAAAAATATAATACAGTAGCCTCGCGACCATACGAATATTACTTTTGAAAAATGATAAAAAAATGTAAAATGTGATTAGTCACATAATCGCGAGTGTACTGTAAATCAGTCAGCTATCAGTTATTATTAAATGCGCCCATGGAACGACTTTCGTTATCTCCCAGCATTCGCCAAGGACACTGATTATATATAATATACTTATATAAAATCAATGGCCACGGAGTAAGGGAAAACCATGGCAAACTTACTCTGGGAGGATCTGGGAGAAGTCCAGACCTTATTACTGATAGCCACAAATTATTATCCTTCTGAGTGCCGAAGAAGCAGCCTCCCGTTCTCTCAAATTCCGACAGCCTTGCCGTTCTCGCGTAGCTGCTCCCTTTTCACGCATTCAGAAGTTGAACAGGAAGATGATACCTAAAAAAACAAACAAAACACAGCAGTACCTATTCTAATACTTAATAGTAACTTAATCCTAATTATTCTAACAAGAGTAATTAAATAAATATTATATTTTAAATATTTAT
The DNA here is from genome assembly GCA_004143645.1 of Protaetia brevitarsis. Lineage (NCBI taxonomy): Eukaryota > Metazoa > Arthropoda > Insecta > Coleoptera > Scarabaeidae > Protaetia > Protaetia brevitarsis. Next base: position 89,869 of record RXPK01000055.1, on the reverse strand, counting down.
AGTTTTAACACCAATTTCGACCACTAAAGAGATAAAATATTCATTTATAAGCGTGCTAACCTAGTAACTATCTAAATATCATGCCGTAGCCTATCTAGTTCTTTAGCAAACATTACTAAAAAATTCCACCATTCGATCGACTCATTATCTCTAATATCTGTTTCGCGTCGCGGCCAATTTAACCCCCTAGCTAATGCCCTAACCTCCGTACGCGACCGCCACTCATCAGTGAGTGGACATTCAAATAAGACATGCCCGCTGTATCTACCCACCACACTCACAAAGCGAATCATTAACCCTACCAATTCTACATAAAATGATTAAAATTACCGTGACCTGTTATTAATTCTGCCCCTGATACGATAAATTAACCCTCATTTCCCTAAAACGTGTAACGCTACCGATAAATTTCTAGTCCACCTCCCATTTAAGGGTATTATCCACTACTCTGTCAATCATATCAAGTTTATCCCTAAACGCTTTTTTAACTACACTACCGAAATTAGCCAAATCTAATAATCAAAACTATCTCCCTAGATACCGACTCTTTCGCTAATTGATCCGCCCCTCTCATTACCGATTGTACCTACATGAGCCCTTGTCCAAAAAAGTTTTATACCCCCTCCGCGTACAATATCCCAAGTATCTAACAACAAATCGGGTCGATTTTTTAAATTCCCTAACGCCTCTAATACAGATAAGCTATCTTTTATAATCTCACGTCCCATTAAATTCCACTCGCCCTACTATAAACTACTGCCTGATTTATTGCAACTAATTCTGCTGAAAAATATTTGCAATGATTCCCTAATTTAAACTGTTGATTATGTATTTCAATACCCTATTATAAACAAAAAAGCCGCCCCTGTACACCCTCACCCTTCGACCCATCCGTAAAAATTTCTAAACCTCTCGAAAAGTGCTATAAATTAATCATAACTAATACTTTTTAATTCCGCGGATGAATTCGCCCCCTATATCTACTCGCCTATTCTAAATCGCCCGGTTTCCAATCTAATTCCCGTTGCCGTAATCAAACCCTCAAACCCTATTCTTATTCGCATCCTACGAAATTTAAGTTCCCTCAAACGTAATACTACTGGTAAAATACCCGAAATAACACACGCCGCGTCTGCCGAAATAGATGAATACGCGTGCGCGGCCCAAACTGTTTAATAATCTTTGCGCTCCGATTATTTTGTTAGTTTCTTTAATTTTACACGCGTCTGCCCATATCGCCTCCGCGTACAACATTGCCGGTTCAATAGCGCCCCTATAAATAGTACCCGCCGCATTACCGTTTAAACCCACGTAACCCTAGCCGATGCTCTAATTTTAATTGCTCATTTCCCTACCTTTCGCGGTAATATACTGAATATGCGCTTTAAAATTTAAAGTTTATCATCTAAAATAACCCCAAGATATTTAACAAAATTTTTTACAAAATATTTTTACCCTCCCCTAATTTAAATGTAGGCTTTCTTTGCCACGGTTTGCCAAAAAATACCGCCTCTGAGTTAATCCGCATTAAAATTTAATTTATTATCTAAACTCAATTTAAAATAATTTGCTAAAGCCTGATAATAAGCCCTATTTTTAACGTATTATATTGCCCTGCTTTAACTAATAAAGTAGTATATCGGCCGGTACGCGACTATCTTCACAACCCTCTGGTAATAATAATTTCAAAGAGACTACGTATAAAATTTCCAATACCCCGGCCCCGAACGCGAACCCTGTGGACAACCCTTAGTAATTTCCCTTGTAATACTAATACCCGGTTCCTCAACTATCGCAACTCGGATCAGAAAAATATTCCGCTAGCAATTCTAAATAAATTACCTGTGCAACTTTTACGCTTTAATTGTACTATAATTTTTGGCCACCAGGCATTATCAAAAGTACCTTTGATAATGCCTGGTGGCGAAATACTGTAAATTAGTGGATTTGAAAGTGTTAGGTGGGTTTAAATAAATGGGAGCTTCTCTTTCGTTTTTATATAATATATTCCAACGTAAAACACATAGCTTTTCTACACGCCTTGACATAAAACATAACATCACACGTCTAACGTCTAACCACCCAGATCACTCTCTTTTCCACCAGGGTGACCAACCTCGTACTTGGCGCGTAATTTAAATTAAATTTCTTATTGCTAACAGTTCGGCCAATCTGACTTTAAGATCGACCTCGATCTTGGAATCTAACTATAAACAGCGTTCTAAATACCAAGTAGTCAAACTTATCCTCTTAAAGTATAACAAAGACTTACAGCATAATTATTCACAGAATTTTTACATAAATGCATAAAACTATGTATGAATAGACAGTTCCAAAACAAATACAGGTTAATTATTTATCAACAGGCTTATAATAACATAATAATAATAAAACTAAATCGGATTGTAGGGAAACAGGTAAGTTATGCGGGTTTAGACCACAACTTAAGACTATGAGCATCTACAGTCGTCTTAAACGGTCGTTGAGAATTTTGGAAATCCGGTGGGTCTTCGACCACATATCTGTCATTAGATAATACTGCGGTTATAACAAATGGTCCCTTAAATTTAGGAATGAGCTTTTTGTTTACACCGATCGTTGTATCTACATTTGGTATTACAACATAGTCTCCTATGCTATATGTATTTGCTTGCTTATGTTTCTTATCATAATAGATCTTACTATATTCTTGGACTTTCTTCATATTGTCAACAGCTCTGCTCCTAAGTCCTTCCAGATTCCTTTCTTCTTCTGTGATTCCAATAAAACATCTCTTAATCTATCACTGACCTGTCCTCTTGGGTAACACCAAATAAAAGCTTGGTCGGCACCTCTTTAGTTGAAGAATTTGTTGTGTTGTTTAAAGCAAACTCCGCTTCTTCTAAATGCTTATCCCAGCTGTTAGTGGTATTGCATAATTTTGCTAGCATTGGTGTCAAGATTCTATTTATAACTTCAACCTGACCATTCGATCTAGGAATGCCTGTTGCTATCAGAACATGTTGGATGTCGAACCCTTCAGTAAATTTTCTAAATTCAGCAGAAGTGAAGCATGTACCCCTATCAGAGATTATTCGTCGTGGTCTGCTATACATGGTAAAGTATTGTCCTAAATGTTTAACAGTTTCTTGACTTGTGGTAGATTTACAGGGGAATAACTTGACAAATTTGCTAAAAGCATCAATAACTACCAAAATATGTCGATGGTACTGTTTTGATTTCTCGAGTGGTCCCAAATGATCTATGTGTATTGTGTCGAATGGAGTATTACCTTTATCAATATTATGTTAAAAACCTTCTTTTGTACCGTACTCGGTGAATAAACAATACATTTCAAGCAGTTATCTATATAGGTTCTTAATTCGCTCTTTCATATTGGAAACCAATAAATTTGCTTAATATAGTTCATCACTTCTCTGTGCCTAAATGACCTATCTCTTTCGTGCCTAGTCCTGATCACACTTTCTATCATTTCTTCTGGAACATAAAATAGTATTTTCTCATTTTCCTTTCTGTATACTAATCCGTTTCGAAGTTCATATAGCGCGCAACTGTTTCTTAGTTAGTTGTTCTTTTATGTTTTGAATCCGCTATCACTTGTTTGCTTTATCCAAGTATTTGTTCGAAAGTGTTTACCTTCAATTACCATAAGGTGAACACGACTGAGTGCATCAACATGTACCGTTTTGGTGTTTGGACGATGTTTCTAATGTGTAATTAAAGTTTTCTAAATATAAACCCATCTCATGATACGCGGCACAACTTCCTTCTTGTTTAGTGTCATGCGTAAACTGTCACAATCAGTCAGAATTTTAAAATGGGATTCCATGGAGATAAATGTAAAATCGTTTTAGAGAATTTATAATACATAAGCACTCTAATTCATAGGAGCTATATCTGGACTCTGCATAGGTCGTTCGTTTACTGTAGAAGAAACAGGATGCATATTAACCATCACGTTGTCGTTGTAAGAGAATTGAACCAAATCCTTGAGCGCTGGCGTCACAGTGTAGTTCAGTTTCGGCCCTAGGAGAGTATATACATAATACAGGCTGCTCAGACAGTTTTGTCTTCAGAGTTTCAAATGCGAATATTTCCTTCTCTCCTAATTTCCATTCAACATTTCTTCTTGTCAGATTATACAGAGGGGCGGCTATCACCGAGAAATTTTGAATGAACTTTTGAAATAGGACGTTAAACCTTAAAAACCTGTGGACTTCATGCACATCCTTTGGAATAGGATAATCTCGGATGGCTTTAACATGTTCATTACTCGGCCTGATGCCTTCATGGTCAACTAAATATCCTAGATAATTTATTTGGGTTTGTAGAAAATAACATTTATCGAGTCTAAGTTCCAACTTATTTCGGGTTAAAAGAGTAAAATCTGATCCAAGATATCTAAATGTTCGTCTATAGTTTCGGTTGCGATAAGAATGTCATCTATATATATATAAAACCTTATTCTTTTCTAGGAGAATCCTTAAATACTAAATTAACATATCTCATAAATGCCGCCGGGCTATTCTTTAGGCAAAAGGGAGTTTTAAATATTCAATATGACCCATTGGCGTCACAAAAGGAAGTATATTTTACTGATAATGGTTCTATATTGATGTGATGAAAGGCACGTTTCAGATCTAATAAAAGTAAAATATGTTTTGTCCTTCAATTGGTCTAACTATCTTCTATAAGCGGAAGTGGAAAATTATCACGTAAAGTTATTTTGTTCAAATTCCTATAATCATAAACATTCTTAACGTATCTTGATTCTTTTTAGGTACTAGTACCACAGGACTGCTATATTCTGAATCACTTTTTCGAAATGATACCCTGTTTGAGTAGATCATCTATGATCTTATTGACTTCATTTTTCTCGTATTGAGATAGTCGTCTAGGTCTAGAAAAAGGTGGAGTATGGTTAGGGACAAGTGAAATTTTAAATTCATAATTTACAATGGGATATTCAACTTTCATAGGGATTAATATTTTTCTAAGAACAAATTCGTAAGCTTTTGTCTACATTCATAATTAATGTCTGAATTTATATTAATTTCTTCACTAATTCTACTTGGGGTATCAACATAATGAATAGACATTATCTCTGCTAGTTCACGTTCAGTATCAGTATTAAAATTTCTTTTCACAATTTTTACATCTTCATCGAAAAACACTTTGATTTCCTTTGAAGGTATAAAATCTCTACCTAATATAATTGGAAATGTCATTGTTGTATCAGGAACTACATAAAATTTTACATTTACAAGAATGTTATCATTTAACTCAATCTCACTTTCAAAATTTCCCAAGATTTGTAATTTGGAACCATTAATTCCAGTAAAATTATCATTATTCTCACAAGGTACATAATTCTTTACATATTGATTTTTTATTAAACTTATAGGCGATCCTGAATCCAAAAGTGCAACTAAATTGTACAATCATTCTCAATAACTACAGAAAACTTTAAACTTACAGTATATGGGTTATAATGTAAAGGTTGAACAACATTTACCGTGGATGTGCCTTCGGTTTTTCTCTGTGGACAGTCTTTATATTTATGTGAAACATCACCGCAGGTGAAACATGATCCTTTTTCTCGCTTTGGTTTGGTGCACTGCTTGACAACATGACCTTCCTCCTGACAGTTAAAACAGCGTAATGTTTTCACAGTACCTACCATTTCCACTAGTCCGTGGGCTTTGACGATGTTGTTGGGAAGAAGAGACTGTGGTACACTGAGTTTCTGGTTTTTGATAACTTTGTCGGGCATGTCTCTTTCTCCTCTCTGAAGCTATCCGTTCATAGGAAATAAGGTCTTTATACAAGTCATTCACATCTAAATGATTTTTTGCTATGATCATCGCTGCTAATTCTCTCGATTCTAAACCAATCACTACTTGCTCCTTCTGTTCATCAAAGTCTAGGCCTAATTGCGCACACAGTTTAATTTTTTCATGAAAGTATGGACTCAGTGCCTCCTTCGATCCTTGTATTCTTGCTGTCATCTGCTTCCATAATGTGGTTAAATTACCCTCATGAATGAATGTTTTCTTGAATTCATCTCGAAATTCTGTCCATGTAATAATGTCACGTTTCTTCCCTTCGTACCAATGATTAGCTGCTCCGGTCAAATGTGTTTTAGCCGTTTCCAACATAAAGGACTCCGGCCAATTATGTAACTTCGACAGTGTTTCGATGTCATTGATCCATGATTTGCTCTTGCTTAAATCCTCACCATTAAATGTCGATATTGTTTTGCTAAAATCGGGCATAATGTTGTAATTTCTTGAATTATTTTGCCCATTAATCATCTCCATCAAACATTTATTCTGTTCTAGCATAGTTGTCATTGCCTGTAACATCGCACTCATATTTCTCTCTACACTTTCTTTGTTTCTGTCATCGTTCGCAGTTCTCTCATCTCTCCTATTCTCTTGTCTACAAAACTCTTCAAACTTATCTGCACTAATTTGTTCGTTTCCCGCGTTTTTTCCCAGAATCTTCCGCCATTTTCAATGTTTCACTTTTTCCCGCTCTAATGCCGCTCGTACTTTCGCCAATTATTCGTAAACTTGGTGCACAGCCTACAGGTAACCCCACACCTGAATTGTTAGGTGGGTTTAAATAAATGGGAGCTTCTCTTTCGTTTTTATATAATATATTCCAACGTAAAACACATAGCTTTTCTACACGCCTTGACATAAAACATAACATCACACGTCTAACGTCTAACCACCCAGATCACTCTCTTTTCCACCAGGGTGACCAACCTCGTACTTGGCGCGTAATTTAAATTAAATTTCTTATTGCTAACAAAAGTGGTAGACCTCAAACGGGAATTAGAAGAAAGGGATGAAGATACAAGTGGGAGGAAGGCCGAGCTTCAGTTGAGATTGAGAAGAGCAATAGAAGCAGCTGGTGACGATCCCGAGACATAGTTATTTGACGTGTCTGGTGGTAATAGCGAACTTCTAGCGGAACTTAGAAACATGGAAGAGAAAGTATGGAAAATTCTCTGATTCTAAAACAGAAAATTAAGGAATTAGACGGTCGTATGAAGGTGCTAGAAGAACATATTCATCCTGGAGCCATTCCGAAGAAGAAACTGGAAATTCTACTAATACGGGAAACAGTCAGATAGAATCAAGATATACAGTGCCCGTCTGTATGGTTCAAGGTAAAAAGTGACCTGCCAACATTCGACAGAAAGACTCCCTTGGAAGACTATCTGACGCTGCTGGATACAATGGCTACGGTATATGGCTAGACGGAAGCTACCAAAGCAGCCATGCTATTAATAGCTCTTCGCGGCGATGCTTTGAAGGTACTCCAGGCTATTCCTTCGTCGAAGCGACAAAATTACCAAACGCTACTTAATCATCTGGAGATGCGTTTCGGTAATAAACATCTGCAACCAATATATCGCTTGCAGCTGAAGAATCGCTGCCAGAGGTCAGACGAGACTCTACAGGAGTATGGAGCTGACATCGTCCGTCTGGTTAAGAGTGCGTACTCAACGGTACCAGAAGGTGTGTGTGAGACTCTCGCTGTGGAAAAAATCCTGGATGGCCTGTTTGATAGGGATACTCAACAGGCAGTAAAGCTCGCTCACCCGCAAACGTGGAACCAGGCTTTAGCTCAAGTATTAGATTTTGAAGCCGTGAAGCAATCGGTCGAAGGATATGCTCGTGTCCGTGGGATTCACGAGAAAAAAGAGCCATCAGAAGGAATTGTGACGAAAATAGACGAAATGATGACGAAATTAATGACAGAAATGAAATCCATGCAAATCAGGTAACCAGGAAGGCGATGCCGCAATTGTAGAAGGATGGAGCACGTACGTAGTCGGTGTCCTGATCCACAAAAAAACCAAAGCCGAAGCGAAAAACGAAGCAACCTGCCTGAGGACTAATGTCGTAGATGATAGGTGGACTGAAGACCGAATCTGAGCTGAGCAGGAGTCTGACGAAATTTTGAAACGTGTAATGGAGTGGAAGACACAAGGAGCGCGGCCTAACTGGGAAACGGTAGCACCGTATTCACGAGAGCTAAAATCGTATTGGGCTCAGTGGGACTCTTTGGTAATGGAAAATGGTCTTCTGAGACGAGTGTTAGAAGACGAAGCCGGGACCAATAGCAGACTTCAGATTGTGGTGCCGAAAGCAAGAATTCCCGAAGTTTTGAAACTTCTTCATGATGGAACATCGGGAGGGCATCTTGGAGTTCGCAAGATGATAGAAAAGGTCAGGGAGCGATTCTATTGGGTTAATTGTAAGAACGAAGTGAAAGACTGGTGCCGGAGATGTACGACTTGCGCCGCTGCCAATGGACCTTCCCAAAGAAAAAGGGCCCCTATGAGGCAATACAACGTGGGCAGTCCTTTTGAAAGGATTGCGATTTGATATTGCCGGACCATTTCCCACGACGGAATTTGGAAATAAATATATCTTGGTTGCAGTAGACTACTCCCGCAAATGGGTGGAAGCTTATGCATTACCAAACCAGGAAGCTGTAACAGTCGCTGAGACTTTAGTTAAAGAACTTTTCAGTCGGTTTGGTGTGCCGCTTGAACTTCACTCCGACCAGGGACGTAATTTTGAATCAGCGGTGTTTCAAGAGGTGTGCAAAATATTGGGTATTCGCAAGACCCGAACAACTGCATTGCACCCGCAATCAGATGGCGTGGTGGAGCGTATGAACAGGTCAGTTATCAAGTATCTATCAAAAGTTGTCGCAGACCACCAGCGAGATTGGGACCAGCAACTACATCTGTTCTTGCTGGAGTATAGAGCATCGGTCCACGAAACCACTGGCCACAGTCCATCTAGTGTGCTTTTTTGGACGAGGCTGCGCTTACCATGCGATCTTAAATTCGGCTTCAAACCGAATGAAGAAGTAGTTGGACATGACTACGTTTCGAACTTGCGGAGGCGAATGGATGATATTCATGATCGGGTGAGGGCGAATATCCATGAAGCAAGTGACCGCATGAAGGAACACTACGATATCAGAGCGAATGAAGGCGGATATCAGCCTGGAGACCTGGTCTGGCTGTTCAATCCTCGACGAGCCGTACGAAGTGGTGAAGCGTATTAATGACGTCTTCTACCGCATCAGAAAGAAACCCAATGGTAAGGCAAGAGTGGTGCATTTTAATCGTCTAGCTCCTTTTTGGGGACAATCAGGAGGGCGACCAGATTGACCGAGTTTGTAGACTCTCAGAAGAAGAACTCGGCTATGAGGAGTTTATGGGCAAGTATGGGAATGGCCGCAAAGTGCGTCACGGTGTGACAACGGAGATTCAGGAGGATTTGTTTTTGGCTCCTGAAGGGTGCGCGTTAGCACATTGTGTTGCCCAAGATTTGAGAATGGGCAAGGGGATAGCCACCGTATTCAAGAAGAAATTTGGTGGTGTCCAAGAGCTCCGAAGCCAGGACCCTGAGGTGGGCAAGGCTCTGCACTTGCCAGGAAAGAAATAGCCTTTATTCTATTTGGTGATTAAAGAAGCCTCAGTTGGCAAACCAACCTACCGGACGATGTGGGACAGCCTGATAAGTTTAAGAGAGCAGCTGTTGGAGCTGGGGATCAATAAGATCAGAGTGCCAAAAATTGGCTGTGGATTGGATGGCTTTGAACTGGAGAGTGGAGAGGAACATGCTCGAAGAAATTTTCGGATATACTGGAATAGACTTCCTAGTATGCAGCTACAACTCGCGGTCAGCAGAAGGGAGGCGACGTACGGTAGCGTGCTATTTCTTCCGGACTTCGTTGTGTAGGAATGGAGAGCAATGTTCGTACCTTCATGGAGGTGATAGTTCCTGTTCCGGGACGGAACAGATCTAAGGAGGGGCAGTGTGACGACCGCCGATTTTTAAATTGGCGGTTTCGATAGGCGCCCCTAGATGGCGCTAGCATAGCGGAAGAAAGGCCTACGTACGAGGTTCCAAAGAGGAACGACAGAGGGCAGTACCGGGACAAAGATTCGCGATAATTCTCCTGGATCTGGAAACACGCCCTAGATGCGTCGCGAACAATCTCGTAATTTCGGCGCCAGATATAAAATAACGCGTGGTTATTGGTCAGTCAATCACTCGATACGAGTTGAATTGTGCGGATATGCAAATAGCGAGTGGAGATAAATACCAGCGAATTAGTACGTGTGATATGTATGTGTGAAATATCGGTGCAAATAAATCGTTTACATAAACAAAAACACTAGTAATTAAGTGATTTTTAATAATAAGTATTGAGTGATTTAATTTTAGTGTTTATTTTGATCTTATTTAATAGATTTTAAGTAGTCCATAAGTGCGTTAATAAGTCCAGTTAATTGAAATATATCGCCTGTGTATTTTTCTAAACCCCGACAACGTTTTAAGAATAGGAAAACGTTACATTATATTTAAAGAAAAAATATCCGAATAGGCGGGAGAATTTCAATTCTATAAATTTTAAATTCAATAAAATTTATTCAAGTTTGGCAGATGAAAATGTATCTCGCTAAATTTGTTGTCATTAATGATCCTGTTAGACAAAAAAAACTAAAACGTCTGTTAACTAACCCAGGAAACGATTGCGGAAGATAATTTTAAAAAAGAGTGAAGTAGAATATATATACTATGTAGCAGAAATTAATGTTATAAGAAAAGTGTGGTAGATAAAATTAGAAAGAAGAGGTCATTAAGAAATATAACTACACTTATTCCAGAGAAACTGGTACAGAAAAAGTTTTGCGGATTTAACTTTAATAAATTATGAGTTAACTAGATATTAATCTGTGTAAAAAATACACCCTTAGTCCGGTTTTTCAAAATTCTAGTAGTTTGAGAAACAAATTAAAATGAAATATTGATATTATTGATTTTAAAGAATGTTCTGGGATTTATAACATCAAATGCAGTGTTTGTAATAAAGTATACATAGGTCAAACAAAGAGGAATGCGGAGATTTATAGATTTATAGAACATTTATATCATGTTCAAAATCATAATGCTGAAAATTCGCTTTAGCATATCATTTTGTTAATACATGACATACTTTTTTAATTTATGATTTAGATGTAATTAAGTTTTCAAATTGTGAAAATCTTAATATGTGGGATGCTATTTATATGAAAAAACATAATAATAGCTTACTTAATACAGATTTAACACCCCTTAATTAATTATAAATATTTAGAATTTATTGAAGGTAATAGTCCTGAAGCTTGATTTTGTAGCTTAGGATATACTTATTATATATACATATTTGGTATTCTGACAATATACCTGTACACCTAACGGTATTAGCGTAGGTATGAAATCTACATAGTGTGAAGATTAAAAACTGTTGTGAGACAGAAGTTTATTTTTATTTCGTGTATTAGTTATCAGTATATCTCACAGTGTTCGATCTACCTTTAATTTAATTTAAAGCGTCTGTATTAATGATGGGTAGGATCGAGTAAATGTCTGGATTCAAGGCAGTACCTACTTGAAGGCTATATTGAATCGAAACCAGTTGATGTTTCAAAACGCGGTAGCAATAGATAAAAAGTTTATATCGAGTTTGGCACCATTCAGTGAGCCCCCTACATTATAACAAATCTTATTAAGATCTTTTTTTGATTTGTTATAATGTAGGCGGCCGTTTCAGATTACATTTAACGAAAAAATACTAAAAGAAACACTAAAACAAACTTTTTATTTATTGAGTATTTTACATTTAAAACTGAACCGAAAACAAATATAGAAAAAGGTTTAAAAGGAATCCGCAATCCTTTCATCTGGAGGGATATACGTCTTTGAATTATAAATATCTAAAGATATGAATAGAAGCTCCATACGGATTAACAAAAAAAGTGGACCTTTATTTCGTCAATGAATAGCAAAATACTTCGTTTTCAAAACCCAATCTCACGTAACGCTTTCTTTATTTACCATATTTAAATGTAGGTGGGAACATACCTTTATCGGGCGCGTCGGTCAGTCGAAATAAAGGTCTGTTTGAAAAATATTACATTGAACGAACCGTCAAGTGATCTATGCTTTCACATAAGAATAACGCCAAGCCAGCTCACTCCTTCCGAGAGCTTTATTTCTTCTCTTTGGATCTTTAGCGATTTGAGTTAGTTCTTTCTTTCTTATGTTCTTACAGTTGTCTTAGATAATTAATATTAAATTTTTTGTTACTTTGTAATTAATATAGTATATATTTTTTCAGGGTTAATGAGCCATGATTCTAATCATAGTCAAGAAGATTCTAAACCATTACATACGGAAATTTCAAATCAAGACTCAACACCTTCAAAACAAAGTCGGAAGGCCGTTTATCGATAGTAATGTCGGATGATAACGACACAAAAATGGAAATATGTGACGATACAACTCAGACAGCAAAATCGAACAAAACAAACGACTCTAAGCAAAAGAATTTTGATTTTCCCCCGGAATTGCCAAGTAATGGCCCAAAGAAACCTGAACACAAGAGTGAAGATAAAACAAAAAGTGATAGGAGCGATAAGAGCAGCAAAAATCACGATAAACATAAATCACGCCACGATAGCCGATCAGAAAGGAAATTGGAGGAGAAAGATAAGAAAACTGAAAAGGAACGTAGAGATTACAAAGATAAACATAGTTCGAGGGATAGAGGGAAGGAACGGAAAGATTCTAGATCAGAGAGTACAAGTAAGTCGGAGAGTAAAAGTGAGAGAGATTCAAAATCTCACAGTAGCAGTAAGAGTGAAAAAGATAAAAGTAAAAGTAAACACAGTAGTAGTAATAATATCAGTTCCAGTAAAGATAAAAGTAAAAGTAGCAGTTCAAGAAAGGACTCGTCATCCTCAAAGGATCGTAGCGATAAAGAAAGATCGAAATCATCTTCAAGCAAGGATAAAGACTTAAAACATAAAGATGACAGAGGTAAAGGTGATTCTAAAAGCGGTTCCTCGAAAACCGATACAAAATCAGATAAGCATCGCCGAGATGATAAACACAGAAGTGACAAACATTCATCCAGCTCGAAAAATAAGGACAAAGACAAGAAAGACTCCAAGAAAGATAAAAAGGAGAACAAGGATGATCATTTCAGTTCAAAAAAGAAATCTGATCGAAGATCTACGGATCGAGACTCAAACGATGGTCATTCGGGCTTGAAGAGTTCTTCAAGCTCGTTTGATTCTTCTATTTCGTCACAAACTCAAAATAAGAGCCAGGAATCGTCAAATTCAAATTCCAATAATGGTTCTGGTGATTCTGGAAATTCGGAAACTGTAGAGGAAATTGTGAATGAGGATATTGAAAATCAAATTGTCACTGTGCCACAGCTAAAGCTCATTAAACCAAAATTCGCTTCTAACATACACGAAGCACGCAGATTAATGAAGATACGTAAACAACTGAGCATACTAGAGAAACAGAATTTGCTTAATTTAACTAAATTAATTGGGCAAAAAGTCATTGAGAAAAATAAGTTGAAATCGACTGAAAACATTACCAACAAAATCAACAATAAGAATAATCATCCTGCTATTGATGTTGACAAACATAAAGGGTAAAGATTTTCGTAATTTAACCATTGAAACAAAACCGGAGAGGGCCAAAAAGGAGGTCTCTCCACAACCACCTTTCGCCTCCTTTGAAATCAGCCGTTGTTAGTGCTGCAACGTGGGATGCACTTGAAGCAAAATTACATGAAAGCATCAACTACACGACCGGTTATGAAGAAATGGATGCTTCAGAAGATTTTATTGAGGAAACTGTTAGGAATAAAGACGATTGCTTGTATTTAAATAGTCAATCAAATGAGAAAACTGAGCGATACAAAAAATTTTCATCCAAATACATTGAAACGTTAGAAAATCACATTAATAAAGGCGTTTTAAAACAAAATCCAGTAAATAAAGTTCATCCGATGCACAATAATAACTATAAGAACAATACTAATAAAAGTGTTAAAAGGAAGTTCACAGATTTACATTCGGATTTGAAGAATAATAACAACAAGAAGTTTAATACACATCACATTGAGAGTAAGTTTTTAAAACTGCTATATTAACTGTATTGGCCTATTGCGGCGCACATATGATATAATTAACATAAAAGTTGTATAGGATCATCAGTTAAAGTTAGTGACCTATCTATGCAGAATATTTAATTTTACCAATGCGTCATGCAATTTTGTTACTATACAGACTGTCCCACGACTACTCGCTTATCGATATATAAAAAAATATTCACGCGGAAATTGTGAAAGTTTGGTTATGACAATTTGGCGTGATCAAACAAAATGTAGGACAAACAGATATTTCTAAAACGAATAAAAATTTTACAATAAATCTCCATAGGGAGAGTAGTATTTGTTGTTTTTAAGATTAAATGCACCGCCGCTAGGGCGCGATATCTAACCTCTTTTTTTTAATGGAGTACCCAAATTTTTAGAGTCTCTGACATATTTACGGCAACTTTTTATGTAAATGTTACTAACCTATCCGTCATACTTGTAAGGTTTGTTTGTTTGTCTGATCTAAGCAGATCCAAGGAATTTTACGCGTTTGTTTGTATTTTAGAGCATGATTTGTGCGTGTTTGTTTGTTTAGAGCAAGCAAATCCAGATCACAAAGAGGATCCTCTTTCTGCTCGCGGTCCGACGTCCGAGCAATTACGAGCAATTTGTGCAACATAACCTAATGGCACTAACACCGTGTTGTAAACTGTCGTTTGTAAATGTAATCCGATTTATAACTGCATCAAATAAGCACGAAATAATGATACAAATGTGATTGATGTAAAGAACGATCATTATATTTTAAAAACTTCACTTGGTAGGTACATAAATACTAGTATATGATGCATTTTTATGGTAGTCTAGATTCATTAATTTGAAAAATTATTTTTACTTTTCCTATTCATAATAGCTGTGACAATCTGACAATAGGAAATAATAAAATTAAGGTCAGACGCTCAAGTTACTCTGATGACGTCAGTAGATATTGCTCCAAGCACACAAACAAACAAAGCTATACTTTTTCAGATAGTAATAACTTTTAGGTAACTAAAACTCATGCAGGTCCTTTACATCTAAGCACCTGAATGTTTATAAAATTTTAATTAACCTGAATAAATTAACAATGCTTATTAGTAAATTCTGGAAATTAGTTTTAGGTTTAATCCTTTTTATTAAATAATTGGATAAAGTTTAAATATGAGGCCAATTTGAAACGATTACCTACATTATATGGTTTTAAAATTTTGTTTCTAATTAAATGTAATAACAACAAAAAATTTCTATAAAATCCTTATCGTCATTATCTATTGATAAAAAGACAGATTTAAAGAGCTGCATATGAAATAATCACATTAATAATAATTTTTGTCTTAAAAATGAAATGCCTGTTGAAATGTGAAATAAGAATCCGGTCTAAATGAATAAGCGAAATAGGTAAATCCCATACAAATCTCTCTCTAAACTATTTTACAGTGTGACACACCGTTATTTCGCACTTATGATATTTCCAGTGTGCCAATTTTTAGTAAATTTCATTTAGTAGCTGAAATCTCATAGTCATTATTACGCAAATATACTTATATATGGAATGTATTTAGAGTTTCCTCCTTCACTTTTCTTTTGTATTGAAATTTAAAACAGTAGCGGTTGGTGCATACATTTTACGAGGGCTGTTACAATGATCGAATTTCTTCGTATAAGTTCGTAACATTTTCGTGTTTCAAACCTTAGTATACGAACTTCAATCGTTGTAATAGCCCTCCCGGTGACGTATACACCATTTGCCGCTGATTAAAACCTTCCAAAATCTCTCCCAACAATAGTCAGCAATCATATTGCTATTATATTTGTTAAGTACAGGTGTGAATACAAAAACTGTATTTTGAGGTTCATTTTACAAGCTAATGCTCGATAACTCTTAAGAAGTGTATTAACAATTTGCTCGTAATTTGCGGATTTCCTATTTCCCAAGAAATTCTATGCCACGCTTTTAACCCATTCTAAGTCGCTTAAGATTAGTTGAAATTTTCGATCTTGTAACATAAATCTGGGCGCCTATAAAAATATCTTCTTTCTTTCATCTTCACAGTAGTTATATGAGCAAATTTTTAGATTGAAGTCTTACCCCTTCTGTGTGAATTGCTGGCATTAAATACGTCCTACGGCTAATTTTATGTGCAATAGTGGTTAAAATATTTTATGAATCTTTATCGGCGAATTATAGACTATCTTCTTTTCCACAAGAGTATATCGTATCCTAATTGTTTTTTGCGAGTATAGTGAAACTGTCTCACCTGACTGTCCCATTGAGAAAGGAAACAGCAACGTTTTATGAAACCAAATTGTAAACTCAGTGGAACTGCAACTACATTGAGCTCAGCACTGACGTACTATTTATAGGTTATGTAATTAATTACATGGAAGCTTAATTTCATGTTTCCTTTATGTGAATAGCATATGCAAGAGGAATGGAAAGGTCGATATTTCCTGTATATAAACTGATAGATTTTAAACTCAACATCAAAGCATATATAAAATGAAGCAGTTCTTTATTCAGTTTATGTTCGTGACCTAATGCCACCATTATATTGTCATTATTACAAAATGAAAAACTTCTTCGATTGAAAAATACTGTGACAATGTTTTCTGACGTTTTAGATTTAGTTCTTGCAGTCAGTCTTCATTCTTGACAACTTGAGATATCGAATTTAATCTCAATTGATTTATTAGATGGATGTGCCCTCAAGAGATGACAAATATTCTTCATCGACATACAAAATATCTGAAACGTATTCTTCTGTCTTTGTATCAACATTATTTTGGTTCGAAACATCGACAGAACTTGGTACAGGTAAAGCTAGAAAAATTGAGGAGCTGGACGAATGGCAAAAGATATGTTAACTGCTATTATTAATTACAATTCATCTGAAATCTCGTGCTAGACGAGGCTAACTATTCTAAGTACTCTATGAATTCCATAACAATTGAAATGTTCATACTCTAACTATGTAGAGAGGCTACTTCACTCCTTGACGTCTATGATCGCGTCACCTGTCATTCTTACCATGCTATTTACTCCACGTGTAAACATTGGTCGCGTTCATCCCACTTTTCTGCTCAGATAGCGATAGGTTATCGATTCGTGATCTAAATTGCAGAGCGATGAACGGGTTATTTTACACACTACAAAATATTACTTCAAGAACTGTCATTTCTGACATAAACAACCACAACTCAAAGCATAACCTATTCACGATACCCAAACTGTTTAACACTGTTCAAGTTCTATCGCATGAAATAAATGCATCGAAACAGAGATTTGTTGATATGTTTAGCCGCGGATGGCCATGAAGTGAATAGAAATCTAATAAATTATGTCGGGGAGGTTGCCGAACAGTTATTGTATAGAACCATTAGGGCCACAAGAAATAGTGGAATACATTCCCCGAATAAAAAGACCAAGAAACGAAGATTTTTATCAAGTAACGATACCGCGATTTAACGATGACTTATTCAAAGAACATTTTCGAATGTCACGTGCAAGTTTTGAAGTAATTAGAATTTAGAACATGCAGTTGTATATGTTGCTATTTCTCGTTATATTTTAGTATTTACAAAATATTTTCGGAAACAATTTTCAATATAGACACGATCAAATTAATCTGGAAATAAAACTTATATTAGCAATCTGGTTGCTAGCAAAACCTGAAAGTTTATTGGCAGCGGGTGATCGTTTCGGCGTAGCCAAGACTACAAACCATAATATATTTAAAGAAATATTTATTGTTCATTCTTCACTAATCAACTGCCCCAGAACTGTCCGCACGTAATGTTATTGTAAGATTTGGTTTTTATTGAAAAACAAACACATAACCTTCATTTCTCTACATGAGCGCTACCAAGCTGAGCGGAAATAAAAATTGCTACTTAAAATGGCGAATGCTCTTGTAGCGCTACGGTATCGTTCCAGAAAAATTCAACGTTCATCACGTTTTAAGTGAGCGATATTAGATCGATACCAAGAGATGAACGCGACCATTAAACACCACCAATAAATATTAAAATTAAAATTTTCAGATTTTGCCAATGAATAGTTTTCTATATATCGATTGGTGCATTGCGTGGCACAACACCCTGTACATAAATAGGCTTCTAATATGTTAGAAATAGAATTCCAAATGCTCTTTTAAAAATATATGGTGGTGTAATTGAACTGACAAAATTAAACACTTTGTATATACACACAATTTTAGGGTCGGATCCTGATAGACCGGCATAAGAAATTGCTACATCTAGAATTTTTCACTGCACAGATTTTATTTCTTTTGCTTTTTAGTTCACGATAACTTTTCCTTGCCCTTAAGCCCCGCTGAAAGTGACAATTCCATCGATAAGAAGTCAGATATGTCAGATTCTTCTGAAAAATCTACTAAGAAGACGGAGACGGAGTTTGTGGAAAGGGTAAAGAAAACAAATCGAGGTACTCCACGGTATATTTTCTTTATTTTGATTTTGTTGTTAACAAACTACTATCCGCAGTTTCTGCAAGCAATCAGAGATATTCAAGTGAAGATCTGTATAAACCGAGACCGATGTTTGGTGGATCCAGGCGCAGAAGTGGGAGAAATATGGGACTAGACTGACATTTACTAAATACCTGCGCAATATACTAGTACAAATAGTGATATTTTACATAACTTGTATATAATTAATTGTAATTATTCTATTGAAGTTTGCAACATGCACTCTATAGTGATTAGAAATTTAATCAATTAATAGCACATTGATTCTTAGAAATAATAAAAATAATTTCAGCGTTTTCTTATAACAAATATATTTCTGTATTGTGTCATATTAATTTTATATGAAATAAAACAATGAAAATCCATTTGCGTCAATACATATCTTTATTGTTGCACCTATAAACCACATAGTAATTTATGAATTTAATCCTACTTTTTACAATCACAGTACAATCTATCCTAAACAATATCTTAGTGTGTTGAAAATTTACAATAATTAGATTTGTACTACTCGGTCTTCATCTCTTTCTCTTGATGAGGAATACACTTACAAAGCTTAACAAAAAGATCCATAAAATGCACATTCCAATACCATTTAGTACTTCCAAGTTATCGACACTCCAGCCTTTCTTTAGTACATTCCTTAGTGAATTAATTGCTACTGTGAACGGTAAGCAGCTAGAGATGAATCTAAGTACTGTTGGTTGTCCTTCCAAAGGCCAGACGAGTCCTAGAATACAATTAGAGAGTAAAACATTCTATTTCCTCAATCATTTTTATTGATAAAAGGAAGTGAAAATTTTAATTATGTTGAAACATCAACAAATCAAAATTTCCTTATATATATACTAAAAAGTTTTAGATAATTTTAATACGAGAACAGACCTTATGAGATTGCGCTATTTTATATAACCATTGCATCGAGTGAAGGAATCACAGGAAGGAGTTGTATAACCTAATTATATAGCGGAGATGGTTCTTGTAAAGGAAAAGTTCCCGGGATCCGATAATATATAAATATATTTTAGCATAAATATGCAGTGAATAATGTTGCAAGATAGAGATATTTTTTTTTATTGTTAAAATCTGGAAAATCTTTGGGGGAATAGGTTTAGTATCACTAACCCGACTTTTTTTGAGAGATGTCATGTACAGTATGCCCACATGCTCACTATTAGTATCTCGGTTAATAGAAGGCATAGAGCAACGGTTAAATGGGAAATGTTTTGCAGAATTCAATAACCCCAATAAATATCGTTTCAAATTTACCCTAATTATTTAAATTTTAAGATATTTTGAAAAAAAAAATTGTGGATTTCATTTTTTCTCAGTAATTTGAGCCTTAATGTGACCGCTTGTAAAGCTTAACATTATTCAGACAATTATGAAATTAGTAGGCTATAGAATTGAACACCGATGGGGAATGAAAATTGCGAGATGTGTTTATTGTATACTGTAAAATAACGAAAAAGATATTGACGGTTAGTTTAGGGTACCGCTAAGAATAAACTATTTAGTTTTGAACCTCCAGAAACTTGGAAAATTTTAGAGCAAAGAATGCTAGAGGTGTTAAGATCACTAAACGGCAACACACTTCGTAGAATTCATAACTCTGTTAGAATAAGGTGTCAAAAGCGTGTGGAACAGAATGATGGTTATTTTGAACAGTTTCTTTAACTGAACTTTTAGTATCTGTTCTTGCCTTTTTATTTTTGCGACTTTTGTTGGCTTTTTGCTATTTTATAGATTATTTATCATATCTTCTCTATTTGATTTCTTATCTGAGCTTTCACTGTTTCACACTGACGCACCAGTTTGAAACGTCATGATATTTAATATCATATATGTCTTCTTAATTTCATTGAAAAATATGTTTTTCGTTGTTTTGAAATTAATCGTCAGTATCTTTTTCGTTGTTTTACAGTATATCTTTTTAAAAACCATATAATTAACGAATAACTTCAAAGCAAATTATAATCAGGGATTTCTCTATATAAAAAAAAAAAAAAATTGTCTTAATAAAGTGTCTGAATAATGTAAAAAGCGGTTACATTAAGAATTATCGAATTTTTGAGAAAAAATGAAATCGACAATTTTGGTTTTTTTTTCAAAATATCTCAAAATTTAAAAAAGTTAGGGTAAATTTGTAACGATATTTCTTGGGGTTATTGAATTCTGCAAAACATTTTCCAATTAACCCTTGCTCTATGTCTTCCAATAACCGAGATACCAATAGTGAGCGTCGAAATATGGATATACTGTATGACCGCTTGCCGCTAGTACAGCAGCAAATTAAATAATATTCCATGAATCGGCAAGAAGTGATTTTAGATGACATGATATCCAAAAATGTTATTTGAAAAAGTTGCTATAAAAAGATTTTAATATAAAAGCGAATGGAATGAACTATACTTTTTTTCAAATATTAAACTTCTAAGAATATTCTTCAATATTCTTACGGATGTTCTGAGAATACTCTCAGCAATTGTATTTATATTGTATATTATGGATGTTGTAAACATATTCCACGAATATTTTCCTGATTCATCTCAGGATATTCTTTTCTGATCCATCTAGGAATAATTCAATATCCTTAAAGGATATCCATGGAATATTCTAGGAATAGTATTTTGCTATCCTGAAGTAAAAGTCTTTGAACGACCGGATATAATAATAATCAATTTTTTATGTTTCTGTGTAAATTTGATTCTCAATTGAAAATTGGAACATTTGGCGTGTTACAGGTTTTGGCGGGACAAAAATATAGCCCCAAAATCTGGACGGTTGGCAACCCTAATCGCATCATTTATAATATACATATGACAGAGGGAGAGAGAAAGAGGCCATAAGCTCTGCCTATAATAAAGTATAAAACCACGAAACGATCTGTTTTATGACTATACGCGTCTTTCAGAAAGGTTATCATACATACAATTACTAATGAATATTAGGTTTTATCCTGCAATTAGTTCATGTATGTGTATATTTTCTGAAATATTATGAAATATTGGGTTTTTTGAAACAAATCTTATTTTTATGTACGTATTGTCAACAAAGTGGTTTTTCTTGTCAATTATGCGGATTTTGCAGAGCTAGCCTACCTCTAAGATGCATACCCAAAGTATGGAATAGAGCAAGGGTTGCCTTTATACCCAAACCTAGGCGACCTTCGTACGCCCACGCTACGGCATACCGATTCATAACCCTATCATCGGTCATATTGAAAGTTATGGAAAAGTGCATTAGGAAAACTTCTCTAGAACAGAGGGCGCTACATCCTAATCAATACGCTTATCAGTCAGAAAAATCATGTGATAGTGCCCTACATCAACTCGTACTAGTGAAGGCATCTATCATAACCAAGAGATTGCACTAATAACGTTTCTGCATATAGAAGGAGCATTGACGACATCTCCTATGAATCAATGATGAGAGCTACCAGGAACCATGGACTAGAAAACACAATTTGTGAGTGAATGAAAGCCATGCTGGAAGGAAAAATTGGAACGTCGTTGGCGGGTGAAACAATGCAAGTGTCGGTTTCCCTACTGTAGGATTTTGTAATTGACGAACGGCTTGTAACTCTAAATAATGTAGGCTGTTACCTACACCCAAGGATATGCAGATAACATATTGCAATACTCATAATGGGAAAAAAAGCAAGCATCATTTCAGAACTTATGCAGAGAGCGCTGAAAACAACGGAGGGGTTAATCCTGCAAAAATAACATTAGTTCCTTTAACGAAAAGAAGAAAGCCAGCTTTCTCTAGCTCTTCGACCTAAAATCATCAACCCTTCATAAGGAAACAGTGTAATTCAGTCAATGTGCTGAATTCCTAGGAATTGTTCTAGGAAGGTAACCTAGAATAAACGTCTTGAATACAAGAACAGATGACGAACTAATGAAAACGGGCACTGATGTTAACCCGTAGAACAATTGGAAAATCATGGGGATTCAAACCATGCGTGAGGTACTGGTTATACTCTATAGCGGTAAGACCCATATTAATCTATATGACTGCCTGGTTTGGTGGACCAAGACTACGCAGAAGCAGGCTACTGCTAAACTTGGAAGCTGTCCTGCCTGTATACCACTGGAACTGCAAAAAGCTCATCAACAGCTGCTATAGAAGGTATGCTAAATCTACGCCTCTTGGATATAAATGGATATGGATATAAATGGGGGCATGTATACTGAAAAGTGGTAGAAATTAGAGAACCCAGAATACTTTTGGGTATGCCAGAATAACTACCGAAATCACAAACTCTATCTTTCAAATGGGGAGCCACATGATGACACCCAAGCTCTCTTTTGACAAACCATCTTGGACTGGGGTGAGTGGGAAGCCAAACAAAAAACAGGTATTCAAAACCTTAGTATGCAGTTGAGTCAAAAAGAATTACTAGTTCTGGGAGTTGATACATATGAAGAAATCCTGAATCATAAAAAATATATGGTTTTGGGGCAATATGCCACAGTACAACAAATGGAAGTAATCGCAATAGAAGCATGCGTTTCAAAAACTACCAAACGGTCAGCGAATTAATTTTCTATTCGATAGCCAAGCCGCCCTAAGGACACTAGTAACTTATGAGGTAATCTTGAAACTAGCTTGGGATTGTCGAGAAAGCCTAAAAAACCTAGCCAGACACAACAAGGTCACTTTGATGTGGGTGCTGGATTATAAGGGCATAGCAGGCAACGAACTTGCAAATAAGCTTGCAAGAAGGGGCTCTGAAATAATATTCACAGGACTAGAACCGGCTCTGGAAATAACTAAAGCTGCGGTACATGGTTCAGTGGATTGTAGGAAACACCAGGTTCACTAGAACAGCGTGGAAGGGCAGATACCTAGCAAATGGTTGATGAGGTAACCACAGCTGAGGATGTACTGGCTGTGCTGCGTCGATGCGGCTGGTGCGTCGTTCCGGTGGAGGGCGGAAAGCCACCTACTGGTGGATGGAAGAAATCGCTGAGCTCAGGAGAAGCTGCTTGCGTCTGAGGCGGAAAGTTACCAGATTAAGGAGACGAGACCTAGACTTGGTACTGGCGGAAGACGAGGAGTATAAAACCGCCAAGAAACAACTGAAAAGGGCGATAAACATCAGCAAGAGGGCCAAATCGGAGGAGTTGCGACAGGCGGTTAACAATGATCCCTGGAAACTTGGCTACAAAATCAACTAAGCTTAACTCCAAAGTTTCAAAATCGAGATATCATTGCAAAAGTCAAAAACATTTAATGGACGGGGTCCGTGAATGACTCTGTATACTTTGGTTTCACATTAAAGAAGTAATGAAAGTGTAGTTTATTTAGCCCCATTTTCAACCCAAGTATACAATAAGTGGCGACGAGGATGGGATTTTGAAGTCAGTTATCAGAAATTCACGCTAAGGGCGAAACATTCAGGGCGGTGCTGGTAGAAAGAAAGGAGAAGACGACAGTTGCGGTGCGAAGAAAATGGCGACCACAAATGTTGAACAAATTACGCAAATAGCAATGTTTTCCGGAATTTAATCCACAATTGGAGAATCTAGAAAGCTTCGTGGAGAGATTTGGAATGTCAGAGGACAATAAGGTAAGATATTTCATAAGTTGCATGCGGGCGCAAATGTATTCGAAGTTAAAAACACTTACTATCCCTAAAAAGTCGTTAGATTTAAAATTCGATGAATTAGTTAAGGATGTCATTTACATCCAAAACCATTACAATTTACGGAACGACAACGGTTCAGATCTAGAAAACAAAGAGAAGGGAAAAGCTTTTTAAAATTTTTATCAGCCCTAAAGGAGCTATCTACGAATTGCGGTTTTGCAGAGGAGGATAAACTATTGGTCATATTCGATCTTAAGAAGCCTCTAATTTTAGCTACCGAAGCTTCTAGCTATGGCATTGGTGCCGTTCTTGCACATCAGTTGTTACGTGTTGAAAACACCTTTTCTTATTTCTCTAACTGTACACTATCCTATCTGAAATCATCTAAATTCATTGACCTTTACGAGTTACCGAGAATTTCGCTATTTACTTATTTCATATAACGTCATGTTTGACCTTGAAGTTGTTTTTTTTTTGTAAATCTACCGCTTTATCTTTAACATTTTCTAAATTCTTAAATTGTCAAATTTTAGTATCTATTTAGATGCATTTGTTTTGTAAATTTCATTAAACTCCGTTCATAATTAGCTCCGAATTTATTCATTTTTGTTAATTGCTGCACATTTTTTTGTGCGCACTGTACTTGAAACGTTAGAAATTTCGCACAAACAATACCACGTGCAAACCCTTAATACTCGGATCCTATTGGCTACTTAATGGCTAGCGCGGGAGCTAGATTCCTCTCCCTTTCTTGACTCACTTACTCTCCAGCCCGCTAAGTGTGTAGACCTAACCGTCTAAGAGGCGACGCTCTGCCGTACCCTTTTTGACCAAAATTACCCTTCGGTAACCCCTGTGGGGGATATCAGGTCAAAAGGAAACCACCCACGGGAAGCCGTTTTTGAGTTATTGTATTTTGGCGACGAAAACTTCTCCTGGAACCCCGCTGACGCGGATCTCCCAAGCAGCGTCCCTAAGGCGTACCTGGACACGGGCTTTCTTCTTTCATCCACCGGCTCTCTTCCACTTCTTCCTCCCCGAGGTGTTTGGTGCAATCAACCGTTTGCGCCTTGTTTTTAAATGTAAGTTAATTTTAAGATTTATTTTTTTTTGTATTTGTAGTAACGAACTACTTTTGAAAGTCTGCACTCATTTAATTTAATGTATTTTGATATTTTAGTCTTTTGCTCTCATTGTTTAATTTAACGTAGCTTTTGAAATTATTTAATTTTTTTGTTTTCTTTCATCTTTTCGCATTAAAACAATGGTAGGTCGTATTTCAATTGCATGCTCGATCGAGTAGGTAGATTTTCTTTGTTTCTTTGTAATTACAAATTTTTTTTGACAATAAACACGTCACTCCCAAAGTTCATTTTCGTGTATTTATACTTTGTAATCATTAATGTTTGCTTCACCTAATCAAACTATTATATAACTGTTTATATAGTTTTTTCTGAGTTTTATTAATTCAATTTTATCGTCCTTGGCGCATTAGTTTTTTTTTTCATTTAATTAACTTTTTCATTCAATTTAATTATTTATAAATCAAAATTCTGCAAGTACCAATCCCTTGTTTCCGCTACTGGAAATAAGCCATTCTGGCTGTGGCTAAAGTACCGGGCGACAGCGTCGGGCCAAGAAGCAACAACAGATTCAACCCAGTGGCGCTCAATCCGACACCTCTCCGGCGCCTCACTGGCCGAAACGACCCCTACAGTCGCAACGTGGGAATAAATTATAAACGTTGTTTATTTTATCCCTCTTCCCCATCCTTTGGTACTTTGCAATCATTTATTTTATTTAATATCAATAATCTTTTATAAACAATATTTAATTTTTTTTTTATTTAACTTTTTTATTCAATCTGGTCTCATGCTCTGGAAAATTGCTACTATCTAATACGCCCTGAGAATTCGCTGGTAGCAAATTGGCGCCCAACGTGGGGCTCGAACCCACGACCCTGAGATTAAGAGTCTCATGCTCTGGAAAATTGCTACTATCTAATACGCCCTGAGAATTCGCTGGTAGCACAGTATCCGGATGGAACCGAACGTCCAATTGCGTTTACTTCTAGGGTTCTATCAAAAGTTGAGGAAAATTATTCACAGATAGATAAAGAAGCACTGGGTATATACTGGGGAATTAAGAAATCAATCCAAGAGCGGTGTATATTGAAAGGAATTTGAGTCATGATACCAACACCATTACAGATGATTGTATTAGAAGAATTGCATCAGGGTTATTTAGGGATGGTCAAAATGAAAGCCAGAAGGTACGTGTATTGGAAAAGGATGGATAAGGATATTGAATAGCTTGCGAGAAATTGCAGAAACTGTATGCACGAAATTTGGTGG
This sequence comes from Protaetia brevitarsis, assembly GCA_004143645.1. Lineage (NCBI taxonomy): Eukaryota > Metazoa > Arthropoda > Insecta > Coleoptera > Scarabaeidae > Protaetia > Protaetia brevitarsis. The sequence goes on along the minus strand of RXPK01000055.1, from coordinate 63,407 downwards.
TCCAGCCATGGGAATTTCCAAGGTCACCATGGCAACGCATCCATATCGATTTCGCGGGACCATTTCAGAACACCTATTATCTAATAATTGTGGATACCTATTTTGAAATGGCCTGAGGTATACATCATGTTTAACATTACAACGACAACTACCATCGAATGTTTTGGCAGATTTGGATTACCCGTATCTCTCGTATCCGACAACAAACCGCAACTGGTTTCGGAAGAGTTCGAAAATTTCCTAAAAAATAACGCCATTAAGAATATATTGAGAGCATTCTATTTTCTAGCTTCCAATGCACAAGCTGAACGATATGTGCAAACAATTAAGACAGCGTTACGAACATTGGAGAAGGAACCAGGCTTTTAAGATCGAAGCTAAATAATTTCTTGTTATATTACCGGAAGGCTACACATGCTACTACTGGTTCATCATCAGCTATATTATTTTTAAATCGAAACATACGTACCAGACTGGACTGCATGATACCGGATGTTAAACAACGAGTACAAAAGGAACAAGAAAGAATGGTAGGAAAAACGAATCCAAAACAGCAGTAGCGGCTGGTGCTAAAGGGCACAATGGGCACGTCCTACCCACCACCAAGATAAACACAGAAAGAAATTCTCATGTAATTCAATGCATTATTTTATTTTTATTATTCTACGTATTTTTTATAACGATGGGTATTCAAAGTTTCCTTCCGCACCACAGACGCTAGCGTATATGCGAACGCTATGCGAAGCGAACTATGTTCCGGGGCCACCTCTTTCCGATGTACCTATTTGGAGTATGAATCGGACGGCTCCGTTTATCTTCGCTATATGCGCTTATACGGTGCTTCGGGGCACGCAATGCGGTGTCCCAGTTAACGTCTTGCATTCGTTGCAACTGCATCTTTTCAACGCGTACCGCGCAGTGTGCTTTAAAGGCTTGAAGTGACGTTTATTATTAATGATGGGAAGTTAATTGAGTGCAAAATCTTAAAAAAAAAAATACCCCGCTCTCATTTGAGGAAAAACTTTAAATTAAAGAAAGGAAGACCTATCCTGACCTTATAAACTACACTTCCACAAGTAAAACTCGAACTTACAATAGAGTATTTTAATAAAAATATGAGGATGTGCGGATGTTCACTAACAAATAAACTATTTTGTTTTTTACTGCTTAATTTTTAAGAAAAAGGTCAGTGCGTGAATTAAATAAGGTTTAATGATTTTAAGCATATCGCAGAGAGGGCAAGACAAACACGAAAATTCCGTTTCTCACATGAATGCACGCGTTGGATTTTATGTTCTAGGCAAAGTGGACATACGTAAATAGTTAGACAGTGCTTATTTGCGACATAAAATTAAGTACAACGAAGATGTGGAAAAAAATCGTCATATTTTTGCGTCGGTTAATTATGTGTATAAAAATGTGTGTCTTATCCATGTTGGGAGCGTAAAATTGAAAAGTGAACTATTCAGCAATTTTATGAGTGAGAGACATGTATGACGTAGCTGTAGGTGTGGTTTTTTCCACTTTTAGTGTTTATAACACACAACAACTTAAAAAAAGTTTTGACGGAACATATAAACTGTTGATATTATTTGAACAACCCCATGTCGACAGCAATGTGAACCATGTTTTTCACGCCTCAAACGCATTAAAACTTTTCTGAGAAGCAGAATGTCGGAAGATTCGTTTGAACGCATTTTTACAACAAAGTCATAGACGTCTTTTCCAGCATGAAAAATAGGAGAATGGATTTATTGATACAAAAAATAGGCAGTTCTTATATTGTGACCTACTAAGGATTGTACTTTACAAATTGTAAATTGACCCATTAAAACGTTCGGTCAATTTACCAGTAAATTACAAAAATTTACCGTAATTCGGTAAATGAAAAATCTATTACCAGAAATTTTTATCTACGAAATATTATGTGTTATATGATATAAGAGGTCTAAAGGGACATTGAAATGATAATAAAAAAACAATACACCCAATATTAATTTATGCAGATGTTTTTTGTTTAATTTTAATTTTCAACTTTCTTGAATTGAGGGCGCTGTAATGCCCTAAAAAGAGAATATAGAAAAGAAACTGACAAAAATGTTTGATTAGAACGTAATAACCCCATTCCACTGAGTTAGTCAGAAGAGAAGAGAATCAAAAATTCAAAAAAAGCCAAACAAAAAAAGCAAATAATTGAAAAAAAAAGTCCGTGTAGAAAATTAAAGAAATAAGTCTCAAACAAGATGGATAATAAAAAGCCACACAACAGGAAAAGCGAGGTTATGTTCATTTGTTGCTAGGACGGTTACTAGGGCTTAAGGAAGCAAAACACCCCACTTTTTCCTAACCTGCCTTTGTCAACAAGTGCAATTTCAATTCTCTCATTTTATGGTTTTTTGTGTGGATTTTATTTATCTTCTCGAAAAAAGTTGAGTTAGCATATGTTGATTGTTCTCTGGTTTTTAAAAGTTTTTTAAAGGTTTAAAATCGTTTTTTTAAAAGAGTAAGTAAATGTACTCATTTTTAATATTTAAAAATAATAATATTATGAACAACATTTCACGTATTTAAATTAATAGCATTTTGAAATTTCACCAGATTATGAGAAGACATTAATGCAACATTGGTTGTAAATAACATTAAATTTGAACCTTTAATATATTTTATTTACTTCTAACAACTGTTTTAAAATAATTAAATACAAATATTTATTACAAATTCTAATATTATGCCTTAAGATTATGTAAATTATAGTATTATTCTAGCCTAGCTTCTAACCTCTATTTTCTTGGGGAAATCCCATTAATGTACACATGAAATAAAAAAATACCGTGTAATTTACCGGTAAACCGATATTTTCTTTTCATTTACCGAATTACCGGTAAATGAAAAATATCGGTAATTACAATCCTTAGTGCCCACTCTCATTCATAACTCAGGAGCCGCCACTGCCAAACAGGAAGTACATTTTGACGTGGGACAAAAACTATCTTTTTAGAAACTACGGCGGGCACAGTCAAGTGGAATTTTAAACGGTAACAAAGAAACTGGCTTCAGTAGACTACGAGATTCAACTCTGTTGACAAACCTACTACGGCACGCTAATCAAATGCTTAACACTCAATTAACTGATGCCAACATAACGAACTCTGTACCAAAGAAACCTATTTACATACAGCTGTTTCAAATAGTAGAGNTAATACAGAAATTTTTATCTACGAAATATTGTGTTTATAGATATCCTATTTAAAGGTCTAAAGGACATTGAAAATAAAAAAAAGGCAGTCACTTATTAATTATATGGCGAAGAGGCCTTTTATTTAATTTTAATTTAAACTTTCTGAGATTGAGAACCGGGCTGTAATGCCTTAGAATAAGAGAATAGGAAAAGAAACTGACAAAAACTTTTGATCAGAAACGGTATAACTCCAACACCGAGTTAGTCAGAAAGAGAAGGAGAAGGATCAAAAAATGTCAACAAAAAAAAAGCAAAAAATTGAAGAAAGTCTATAAAATTAAAAAAATAAAATGAACAAGATGGATAACGAAGCAATGCAAAGAAAAGCGAGATAATGTTCATAGTTGCTATAAGACGGTTGCTAGACGTAGGAAGCAAAACACCCCACTTTTCCTACCTGCCTTTTGTAACAAGGCAATTTCAATGTCCATTTTATGGTTTGTTGTGTGGATTTTATATCTCTCGAAAAAATGAGTTAGCATATTGTTTGTGTCTGAGTTTTTAAAGATTTAAAGTTTAAAATCGTTTTCTTAAAGAGTAAGTATGTTCTCATTTTAATATTAAAAATAATAATATATAAAACAACATTTGACTATTTAAATTAATAGAATTTTGAATACACCACATTATGAGAGAACATTAATGGCAACATTGTTGTTAAATAGCATTAAATTTGAACCTTAAATTTTTTACTTCTTACAACTGTTTAAAATAATTAAATACAAATATTTATTACAAATTCTAATATATGCCTTAGATGTGTAAAATATGTATTATTCTAGCCTAACTTCTAACCCTATTTCTTGGGAATCCCATTATGTAACATGAAAAAAAAAATTACCGGTAATTTACCGGTAAACCGTATTTATTACCGAACTACCGTTAATGAAAAAATCGGTCAATTTAAAATACTATGTGTCGATTCTACCCGCTAAATCATCAAAATTAAGTTCAATCAGTTATTGATGTTTTTTTCTCATCATATTGTTACGCATTGTTGCATTCTCTCTTTATTACTTTACAATTACACATTAATCAAATTGCTTTACATTAATTAATTCTGGTACAAAAATATTATATGTTAATTGTAAAGTAATCGTATCTGTGTTTCCACTTCGCGTAGGAAAATACTAAAGCTGTGCTTGCGTTATCACATGCATTCCCGAGAAAGTACATAATATCCGTAAGAACTAAGTTACCGGGAAGATAGTTCGCTTCAAGAAAAGACGCAAATAAGGAATAATAAGTAACTTGTACTTCGATTGAGCACTTGCATTTTTCAACGGTGTAACAAAAAGAAATAAAAATTGAAATTCTTCTCTATCAACATTTCTTTCATTCAACAATCTACGTGCAAAAGTTATGTACAGGATTCTCTATAATTCTAAACAATGACAATAGGAAAATCAAAAATATCTTGAAATTAAGGAGTTAGCGCTTGAATTATTTTAACTTACGTTTTTAAATTTACTTGCACTTAAAATGCATAATATTGATTTTAAAAAACGAAAGTTGAAACCTATATTGATGTACGAAACATCCTGTATAAATCCGATATTTTTGCGTTATAGAAAGTTATAACGTACAACAATTTATAATAAAAACTTTTTTGCTATCTAAAAACCTAAAATCTAAAACAAAATAGGTCTAAAGGACAGGACCGGATACCGAACTAATAAAGTAACAACGAAAAAAGTCAGCACCAGTGACCTAAAGATTGGAGCATTCTAACCCCATAAATCCATCAAAATTAAGTGATTCAAGAGTTATTTGAATGTTTTTTTTCATATATTTTATGCATTTTGATTCTCTCTTTATTACTTACAATTACTCTACTGAATTCAAATGTTAACTTTAATAAATCTTCCAAAAATATATTATGATGTATTGTAAAGAACCGATCTTTGTTTCACTTACGTAGAAAATACTAAACTGATTTGCATGCGTTATCACATCAGTCCCGGGAAAGTACATAATTCCGTAAGAACTAAGTTACCGGGAAGATAAGGTCGTTCAAAAAAGACGCAAATAAAGGAATAGAATAACTTTACTTCAATTGAGGCACTTGTAATTTTTCAACGTTGTAACAAAAAGAATAAAAATTGGAAATTCTTCTCTATCAACACATCTTTCATTTCACAATCTACGTGCCAAAAGTTATGTACCAGATTCTCTATAATTCGTAAACAATGACAGATAGGAAAATAAAAATATCTTGGAAATTAAGGAGTTTAGCGTTGAAGTATTTTAAGCTACGTTTTTAAAATTTATGCACTTTAAAAATGCCATAATATTGTATTTAAAAAAGAAACTTGAAACTTATTGAGTTACGAAACATCCTGTATAAATCCCGATGATTTGCGATATAGAATAGTTATAATCGTACAACAATTTATAATAAAAACTTTTTTGCATCTAAAAACTAAACCTAAAAACCAAAAAGGTCCTAAAGACAGGACCGGGATTCGAAACTAATAAGTAACAACCGAAAAGAAAATCAGCTTACCATGACCTAAAGATTGTGAGCATTTTCCCCGATTAATTCCATCAAAATTAGTGATTCATAAGTTATTTGAATGTTTTTTTTCCTATTATTGTTACGCATTGTTGTATTCTCTCTTTATTACTTTACAATTACTCTATTAATTCAAATTGCTTAACTTTTAATAAATTCCGTATAAATATTATGATGTAATTGCAAAGTAACCGTATCTGTGTTTCCACTTCACGTAAGAAAATGCTAAAGCTGATGCATGCGTTATCACATGCAGTTCCCGGGAAAGTGACATAATATCCGTAAGAACTAAGTTACCGGAGGAAGATAAGGTCGCTTCAAGAAAAGACGCAAATAAAGGAATAATAATAACTTGTACTTCAATTGAGGCACTTGCAATTTTTCAACGGTGTAACTAAAAGGAATAAAAATTGGAAATTCTTCTCTATCAACACATCTTTCATTTCAACAATCTACGTGCAAAAGTTATGTACAGGATTTCTCTATAATTCGTAAACAATGACAGATAGGAATATCAAAAATATCTTGGAAATTAAGGAGTTTATCGTTGAAGTATGTTTTAACTTACGTTTTTAAAATTTACTGGCACTTTTAAAAATGCCATAATATTGTATTTAAAAAAAGGAAGTTGAAACCTATATTGAGGTTACGAAACATCCTGTATAAATCCCGATGATTTTGCGTTATAGAAAAGTTATAATCGTACAACAATTTATAATAAAAACTTTTTTGCTATCTAAAAACCTAAAATCCTAAAAACAAAATAGGTCCTAAAGGACAGGACCGGATTACCGAAACTAATAAAGTTAACAACCGAAAGAAAAGTCACCTTACCAGTGACCTAAAGATGTGGAGCATTCTACCCCCATAAATCCATCAAAATTAAGTGATTCAATAATTTATTTGAATGTTTTTTTCCCATATATGTGTTACGCATTGTTGTATTCTCTCTTTATTACTTTACAATTACTCTATTAATTCAAATTGTTTAACTTTTAATAAATTCTGTACAAAATATATTATGATGTAATTGTAAAGTAACCGTATCTGTGTTTCCACTTCACGTAAGAAAATGCTAAAGCTGATGCATGCGTTATCACATGCAGTTCCCGGGAAAGTGACATAATATCCGTAAGAACTAAGTTACCGGGAGAAGATAAGGTCGCTTTATGAAAAGACGCAAATAAAGGAATAATAATAACTTGTACTTCAATTGAGGCACTTGCAATTTTTCAACCGTGTAACAAAAAGGAATAAAAATTGAAAATTCTTCTCGATCAACACGTCTTTCATTTCAACAATCTGCAAAAGTTATGTATGTAGGATTTCTCTATAATTCGTGAACAATGACAGACAGGAAAATAAAAGATATCTTGGAAATTAAGGTGTTTAGCGTTAAAGTATGTTTTAACTTATGTTTTTAAAATTTACTGGCACTTTTAAAAATGCTATAATATTGTATTTAAAAAAAGAAAGTTGAAAGCTATATTGAGGTTACGAAACGTCCTGTATAAATCCCGATGATTTTGCGTTATAGAAAAATTATAATCTTACAACAATTTATAATAAAAACCTTTTTCTTATCTAACAACCTAAAAACAAAATAGGTCCTAAAGGACAGGACCGGATTACCAAAACTAATAAAGTCAACAACCGAAAGAAAAGTCAGCTTACCAGTGACCTAAGATGACGCCATTAAACTAAACGGATACCGGCTAACGCTACTGCTTATAAACTAGCGTTGCGAACGAAGCTTTCACCGTCATTCACCGCAGATCCTTCGTATCATAGCAGGGCTTCAAGGAGTATATTTCATTCTTTACCTGAGTGAATGAAGCGTTGTGCATGAAGCAAATTTCTCATATTGCCTTCACGCGTGAATATGGAGTGTCAACCGACGAAAGAGAGAAACGAGACTTATTCTCAAGTGACTATATGCATTGCGCACGCACTACCTAATATCTACCACGAATGACGGTGAAGGCATCGTCACCTACACTATACATTCACGCCGTGAAGGCAACTTTGAGAATAGGCTTCAACTTCATTCGTTCGCTTCACATTGCAATATTCACGCACAGCTATACATATGAATGAAAGCTACGTTCACCACAACACTATTACAAACCCCTTTTCAGGAAAATATCGATGCAACGAACACTTCTCCTGGCAGAAAAGAAAAAAGAACAACAGTAAAAACTTAGCTGGTAACTTTGGCGGGTGTCGGTGTGTGTCTGGGAGGTAATTGTCACGTCACGCTATTGTTGTTGTTGTAGGCGTAGTCCAATTCTGCTCCCCTGTACGCGGTGCGTACCCCAAATTAGGCACTTCTCTCCCACTAAGTTGAAACCAAAACAAAATAGGTCCTAAAGGACAGGACCGGATTACCAAAACTAATAAAGTTAACAACCAAAAGAAAAGTCAGCTTACCAGTGACCTAAAGATGACGCCATTAAACTAAACGGATGCCGGCTAACGCTACTGCTTATAAACTAGCGTTGCGAACGAAGCTTTCACCGTCATTCATCGCAGATCCTTCGTATCATAGCAGGGCTTCAAGGAGTATATTTCATTCTTTACCTGAGTGAATGAAGCGTTGTGCATGAAGCAAATTTCTCATATTGCCTTCACGCGTGAATATGCAGTGTCAACCGACGAAAGAGTGAAACGAGATTATTCTCAAGTGACTATATGCATTGCGCACGCACTACCTAATATCTACCACGAATGACGGTGAAGGCATCGTCACCTACACTATACATTCACGCCGTGAAGGCAACTTTGAGAATAGGCTTCACTTCATCCGTTCGCTTCACATTGCAATATTCACGCACAGCTATACATATGAATGAAAGCTACGTTCATCACAACACTATTACAAACCCCTTTTCAGGAAAATATCGATGCAACGAACACTTCTCCTGGCAGCCCCAAGTAGAACAGAAAATGCACTCGATATTGGATATGTTTCTCACGTGACAATATTCCACAACAAATGTGGTAACTAATAAAACTTTCACGGAGCGTGTGATGTATAAGAAGCCTCTCTCTCTGTGCGTCTCCTTCGCTTAGCAAGCGGACGGAAATGGGAAATGCAACGTGAATCAAATCAGTCACTGACAAACTAACAATTCGGAGTAATTCACACAAAAGAAAAGATTTTATTGAACGAAACTTGAACTAATCATTGAACAATGAATGAATTACTAATAATTTGAAAATAAATAACGAACATGAGATTAAATTACTTTTGACTATCACGACTAAAGATGCGTTTGAACCAGCAAGAAGTACGAAACTTCAACATCACTTGAAAGTGATTCAATAAGTTTTGAATGTTTTTTCATATATGTACAGGATTTCTCTATACTTCGTAAACAGTGGCAGATAGGAAAATCAAAGATATCTTGGAAATTAAAAATTTACTAGCACTTTTAAAAATGCTATAATATTGTATTTAAAAGTGCTAGTAAATTTTTAATTTCCAAGATATCTTTGATTTTCCTATCTGCCACTGTTTACGAAGTATAGAGAAATCCTGTACATATATGAAAAAACAGTTGAAAGAAAGTTGAAAGCTATATCGAGGTTACGAAACATCCTGTATAAATCCCGATGATTTTGCGTTATCGAAAAATTATAATCTTACAACAATTTATAATAAAAACTTTTTTCCTATCTGTTTATTTAATTTTATTTGAAAGAATGCAAACGTCAAGAATTCAACAAAAATTAAAATATCCCAAAAACGGTTGAGTTTAAGGATAGTGAACTCACATATAAACTACTTGCTAATAACTCAATAAATTTATTAGACCTTTAAAGATCGCACCATTCCATATAAAATAAGAAAGTTGGTATCGATACCCTGTATACCGAAAATGCTATAAAGTTAAAAATATTTTCCTTAAATAGATTACAGCAGCCCATGATTACAACGCAAGTTTCAAAATCAAATTCCTACTAAAAGTTAAAAAAAAGTAAATGTTCCAGTTCGTTGGGACACCCTGTATAAATGAATAAAAAAAGAGCTCTGTATATAAAAACTTTTCAAGAATATCATTCATCCACTCCATCTGTAAATATTTAACTGGAAATGTATCGTAAAACTTAACCGTTAATTTCCCCAACCAGCGGCTGTCAGTCGCAGCAGTTATCCCAAGTTAACCTAATGCATCTCCTGGGACGCTGAGACCGATTAAGGATTAATTTGCTTTCGGTCGCTCGCCTCCCCATCGCTATTCTTTTATTCGAAGGGATGTTTCCGCAGCAGCGCAAGCCGCTGTGAGTCGCTTCTTTATTATTACATTTCACTACGTGATCCTTCTGACGGGTAACTTCAAAGATTAACCTATAATTACTTCCTAAGACTTATGTACGTATCTTTTCCTCGAAGGCCCTCCCGAAGCGGTGGAAAGAAACTCATTAAAAAAAAAGCATCTGATGGAACCTTTATTAGTTTTCCAATAGAAACCGATCAAAAAGGTAATAAGTATGACGGAAAATAAATTTATCTTGATCGAGTGCAAATGGCATTTTGTAATAAAAAACATGACAAGTTAAAATTGAGTCATAAGTAAATGACAAGTAAATGTTAACTTTTAAATAATATAATTTTATAATAATAAACTTTATTACACAGGGTGACATAGAAAAAACTATAATGCATAGCACCACTAGATGAGGGAACGAAAAATAACAAAAAAAGTTCCTATACACTAATGTCCAATTGCTTTTTTTTCAAGTTGCACACTGTTTTTATATTGTTCTTGTATTTTAGTATTGCTCAGGCAATAAACAATATTTTAAGGTAGGCTGTGATTTCATGAGACAAAACATTTGGTAAATGTCAAACCAATATTAGCATAGTGTCTTGAAAGTTTTATTTCAAAATGGTGCGCTATACTTTCGTAGCATACAGGAACATGTCCCTGTGTGTATACGGAGCTACATCTGATTTCCAAGATGATCATGGGGCTACATTTGACATTAGCCAACAAAATGTCAAAAGAAGATTGGGACCTTATCGACCGCATAACCTGGGAAGCAGCAGAAACTGAGTTCGAGAAATCCAGAACAATACAAGTGAAGAAGTTTGCAAGGATGGAAGAAAAGAAGATCAAGGAGCAACCTGGTACACTGAAGAACGTTGTGATTAATTTATCAACGAAGCTACTATCTGCAGACGAAACAAAAGTACTTGCCTTAGGGATGAACTACGTCATTGTACCCAAAAAGAGTACCAACAGAAGAAATCATCACGGAGGTAGAAGCAGCGATCAAAGGAAAGCAGAGCATTGAAGAAAGCAAAGCCACCGAAACGCAACCTATCCAGGGAAGAAGAGGCAGCACTTACAAATTTGAAAGCTGAAGAAGACATCGTTATCCTCAAAGCAGACAAAGGGAATGCAACAGTACTACTAAATAAAGAAGATTACCGGAAAAAGATGAATGAACTACTTGATGAGAACACCTACAAGGAAATAAGAAAAGATCCAACGGAGAAGATCACAAAAATAGTAAGGGAGAGCATAAAGATTTCATCGATACCTAAAGAGATGCAGAACAGATTGCTACCAAGAGCCGCTAGACCACCCAGGCTGTATGGAATACCAAAAATACATAAAGAAGGAGTGCCATTAAGACCGATTGTAAGCAACATTGGATCACCGACCTACGATTTGTCGAAATATTTAGCTAACTTATTAAAGGCATATACCGTACAAACTGCAACGTATGTGAAGAATTCGAAACATTTCGTGGATATTCTGTCTATGCTAAAGACTGAACCTACAGACATTTTAGTAAGTTTCGACATTATATCGCTATTCACTAACATACCCACGGAGGACGCACTGGCCTTACTTCCAGAACTTGGACTACAAGAAGACATCATTGAATTAGTGAATCTGTGCTTATCCACGACATACTTTTTTTTTATGAAGGAAAATACTACGAGCAGAAGAACGGAACAGCAATGGGAAATCCTTTATCACCAGTAATAGCCAACTTGTTTATGGAAGCATTTGAAGAAGAAGCCCTAAGTTCCAGCAATATGAAACCCAAGTGTTGGCTGCGATATGTCGACGATACTTTGTAATATGGCAACACGGAGAAGAAAAACTACAACAGTTCTTGGAACACATAAACTCACAGCACCCGCCATCAAGTTTACCATGGAGAAAGAAAAAATGGAAATCTCCCTTCCTGGATGTTATGGTTAAGAAAACAAAAGAGGGAATGCTACAGCACGCAGTATTTAGAAAGAAGACGCACACCGATAGATATCTGCATGCAAGATCTCACCATTATCCGATGCAGAAGAAGACATTAATACAAACATTGCTATCCAAGAGCCGAACCATCAGTGACGAACAACATCTTACCAGTGAAAAGATACATTTGGAGAAAGCACTAAAGAAGAATGGTTACACTGACATCGTCATAAGGAGAGCCACTAAGAAGAAGACAACACTGACCACCAGGGTGTTCTATTTAAAAAAAAATGAGTTTTCTACATTTGAAAATATGTCACTTTGTTCCTCAGTTTTGAACACCCTGTATGTTAGAATGTAAAGTGTGCTTACCGTTTCTTAAAGTTATATCTAAATTCATAACATAGCAAATTTGGAGTCTCTACTTGCAGTATTAACCGAGATATTATTTTCTCAATGATGCAATGATTATGACTAAAAAAAAAAGAAAAACTTAAATAACTCGAAAACGGCAACATGTAGCTATAGGAATAGCTAATGAAAACTGACGTATTTATAGTTGTAGAATCCAAAAATGAATAAAAAATTATATCATTCTATTTAAAATAACAAAGTTGACATCTATTTCCGGTCAACCGAAAGTGATATTTTGGTTAAGGTATTTTACATTTATAGTTCCAGTCGAACAGATACTGGTGCCAAAATCTCAAATATAAGTAAATAATAGAACATCATAAACTTTTAATGAACCGGTTATGTGGAATACCCTGTATACCTTCTGAAACTAATTCTGAATGGACTGTATACCTATGTAAAAAACGATCAAGGATAGTTTCTCTTTCTGATACCTCTCAATTGCAGTATTTGCTAAGGCTTACATTCATAACAAAACTAATTTAGACAGTGTGGAGGTATATTCGACTGGATCCAAATTTTAAACTCAATATCTAAGAAGAACACACACCATCGGGAATAGACTCGGATTTGGAGTAGGTACAGAGAGATGAAATTCAATTTCCAGTATTCAATCTGGGGCAGAGGAGAAAATGAAATTTAGACGTGTGTATGTACACCTCCGTCAGTGCCGAATGGATGTGGGCGAATCACATCGTCTCTTCTTTATATTCAAAGGAAGATATATTAAAATAACTTTTCATGTGTTAAGAAAAGTGCGGGTCAGAAAAACGATTGCGCTGCCATTTTGCCTTTGTATAATATGACAATTATTGCTGTTCTGTGATTTCTACTAAATAGGGCATTAGAGTTTCTCGAACTGCTTGCATCATAGTACGTGTCTATTTAAAAAAAAAAAGTTTTAATGTGACATTAATTTGTTACAATTAGTGTAACGATGTATTACGTACAGCTGTTCGAAAATTGCGTTTTCGGCATATAAGGCATATCTTATACCGGGTGTCCAGCCTAAAATGTTTCAAATAAATGCTGCCTCGAATCATATTCTACACATTTTAAAATTAGTTTCAGTAATGGCGGACTTCCGTTGTAACCGGAAGTAGATACTAACTTTCTTATTTTAAATGGAACACCCTGTATAATATTGTGCTTTTGGATTCCTTGTTAAATTTAAATAACAATACGTTAGGCATACATTGGCAAAAGTTTTATTTGTTCCATAATACGGTAATTGTTTATATTATTATATACCTACAGGTTGCTTCAGATCGCTCTATTATGTTGTTCTCGCGACTTACTGCACTTAAACCAACACAATACAAAATTTAACAGTGATCACCCATGTGAAGAATCGTTTAAAATATTTTGCTTTCAGATTTTTCTTTAATATACGTAATATTCCATCAAAAATGGGGTTTTTTTTTGAAAAATATATATAAAAACACTTATTTATAACAATGAATTAAAGATATCATATTTTTTAACAACTAATCAAAAAATTGTTTCTAGTATTTATACAAATTTGTGTTCTTACAAAACCTTTTCTTCTTCTACTTCATGCTTCTCCGCGTTTCCCATATCGTTTCTATTAAACGTACCACCTTGTATAAGGCGTGAAATGCTTTATGGTTCTCCTTTATAAGATTCCTTAACCCAAAAGGAAGCAATAACTAAATCTACCTTGACTTTCGCGCGATTACATGCTAAACAAAACACATAAATTTGTTCTTTGTTTATGTTTATCACCCAATAAATGTAAACCTAAATCATATTTTCAAAATTTGATCACGCAATCTTACGCAGCATAGCTTCCTTGACATACACACCAAATTTCATGAATCTAGATGAATAAATAAAAAAGGTATAGACGATTTAGGTCAATGGAATGCGGATCAACTTGGGGTGAAAATCGTTTTAGTGAACAGGACTCCACGCTCCTATCTTGGCGGCAATGAGACAGACGAAGAGCGGACGATAGAGTGGGGATAAAATGGATTACGACCTTGTCTATCGTATGCGTCGCTATGTAATTTTCCTGTTGCGTTTGTTACACGTTATATGCGCTGACGTGAATTCTGAAACTCGGGGACAGATTTTAGACGGAGTAGGTGCCTCCTTGTCTGGCAGACGCATCTTACGGTCGGTTTATTTATACGTAATAAATTCAAAGCGGTTGACGTGATTTTAAAAATTCATTTTTATGAAGCGGGCGGAGTTCTTTTTTAATGTTAAAATTAATATTTCTGAATGGGTTACGGAATTATTTTTTTTTTCCAAATACTGGTTACCGTGAATATAATTATTTTGTTTGATGACAATCTAAGCTTCAATTTTGAGAGCGATTGTAATAGATACGATAATTAATATATATGAACAAATTGAAACGTTTTTATATCAATTATTTTGACTACTTTCGCAATATGTTTGTAGGATGCTGGCAGTTGTGGGAAGAAAAATATATAATGAGTGTTCTGTGTGCAAAAAATATTAAATTATTTTACTAATAGTAACTAGGTAGCAGAGGAGGCTGCACATGATGTGACTTCTGTGTGCAAGAAATATTAAAATATCCATTTGCCGTCGAATATCCTCTAGGCAATTCGTTTTTTAGGCGCACCATCGCCAGGTTTACGGGTTACTGCCCCAATTGCACGAAATTTGTCAATACAAGTATATAACAATACTTAAAATCTGTGCGTAAGTATCTGCCAGATTAGGAAACTGTTGCCGGAAATCTTGCATACTCCGATTAATGGAATAAACCCATTCTGCATTAATTAATTTTCGACCAGTTCTAAAGTTCTAATTTGCGTAAATTTGTCAATTGACCTTCAGAAGGCTTTTGACTGCGTGAACCACTCAGTATTGTCACTTAAGCTAAATAAATATGGTGTTAGGGGGATTGCAAACGACTGGATTGTAAGTTATTTAAGCAATCGCATACAAAAAGTCAGCTGCAATAATGTTACTTCAAAGGCTCTAAGTAATGGGACGGGGATTGCGCAAGGTTCAATTCTCGGGCCTATGTTGTTTCTAATTTATATTAAAGATTTGCCAAACTTTATAAACATCGGCGACGTAATCTTGTATGCTGATGATATTAATATTGTTTTAACATCTAATAACGTTGCTAGTCTTTTAAACGATATAAAATTTACTTTAAATTCTGTGGCGAATTGGTTAAAACTAAATAAAATCTCAATAAATCATAATAAAACATCCATTCTACCCTTTAAAAATGCAACTTCACTGATACCTAATGATCCTTTCGGCAATGGCTTAATAGCTATTAGTACTTCGACCAAGATACTCGGGCTTATTTTCGATTCCAATATGGAGTGGGGAGATCATGTTGATTATATCTGCAGTCAACTATCACGAACGTGTTAATGCCTATACCCATTTTAAACAAAGTTGCAGTTTAAGTATTCTGCGTTCTATATACTATGCTGAGTTTTTTTCTAGACTTAGATATGGGGTGCTTTACTGGGGCTCTTCCAGCAGTGCCCAAAGGATTTTTAATCTGCAAAAACGTGCTCTACGTATTTTGTACAGTTTGAAACCTAGAGACTCATGTAGGCCTATTTTTAGAAATGAAGGATATCTCACCTTTTATGATATTTACATCCTTGAAGTATTGAGCTTTGTGTATAAAAATATAGAGGATTTTAAAACTCATACTACCACGATAGTACAAGATCTTCTGTATTTACTTCCTCCTTCACATAAAAAATCAATCTTTCAAAAAAGTGTACAATTTGTCGGTTGTAAGCTTTTCAATGTTCTACAAAATAATAATAAAAGCAATAACACAATTTGGTAGATTTAAAAATCGTGTTAAAAACCTACTTTTAAACCGAAATTGTTATTGTGTTGATGATTACTATAAATTTCTGTCAAAGTTATAAGTTATATAATTAATTGGCTGCTGTTCGTCCCTAACTATTTAGCTCTGTTAGTTTCGTTTTGTTTGCGCTCTTTACGTTTGTCTTGTCACTTATTGATTACAGCGAAATAAAGTTATTTATTATTATTATTATTAATATGCACTTGACTAATAAATTCATTAGCTAAACAGCGGTCTTCCAACTTTTTACACATCACAGGGCCGACAAATTTTTATTTCTGCACAGCGGGCCGCACCATAGGTATTTTTATAGGCAATGGTCAGGATGATTAAACAAGTAGATAAGTAGAAAACATTTATTTAATGAGCCAACATCAACAAAAGGAGCAAATAAAAATCATACAATGCAATTGGTCAATGAGATGTCTAACACTGCTTATTTTTAACCTAGTTATCAATATCTGGTTTAAATATTGCTGGTTGCAATCCTCAAACTGTTCTCAAGGTAACATTCGGTGATTCGGTTCCTTGTTTTGGATTTCACATTTTTCATGCGTGAAAATAACTGCTCACATGTATATGTGGATCCAAAAAGTGAAATTGTTTTCAGTGCAATGACTCTGATTTTGGGGAAATCTGTAATGGGACGTACTTTCGGCAACCTAAAGGTACTTTTATTACATTAATTTGTAGTCGTTATTGAAGAGTGTGTTGCGGGCGCAGAAAACATATGCGCCGGGTCGCAGCGGCCGCGGGCCGCGGGAATACCCTTCGAGCTAGAAGGTAATGCAGTTGATCTTTATTCTAGTTGTCATAATCATGAAATTTTCCGCGTTGGGTCGGAATATTTACTTCTGACTGGATATATTAACATGACGATTCAAAATGTATAAACATGAAAGAGAAGGATTTTATATTTTTTAAAAATGGTCGACAGAATCATAGAAATAGCTCCAGCAACACTTCGAATCAACCAACTTTTGCGCTAAAAAACTTGATGCGAACTTGCCGAGTTTCCCCATAGGAGAGTAATATTCTCCATACTGTACCATTACGACTGAATTCTCAGCATAGTAACACGCTGAATTAAACAACCAGATAATCTGAGTTCTGCGTTTTAAAAAGCAAAGAGCTTTTTGGTGCATACACTATTTCGTCACAAAATACGTCACAGCTTGCGCATTATCAACGTGTGATCAAAAAAATTCCTAAAAATTTGGTACTACCACAGCAAAATAATTCTTTTTTTTTATTATTATTATTATTATTATTAAAGTAACTTTCGGTAATAAATGTTTTGTATTGTAATTCTATAATATGTTGTAATAAAATAATACAATCAAATACAACTATTTCTGATTTCGATTGGTCACTGACAGCTGTCATAATTTGAAAGTAGCCTAATGTCGCCAATCTTACTAAAGAATTTGCTTTAAAAAACAGCCTACTGTAATCACGAAAATGTTTGAAAGAATGTATATTATTGTATTATGGACTTGCCGCATCTTATATCATAGTCGAGAGGATGAATAAATATCTATCATATATCACGTTGACGCTTCACACATTCATACAAATTCGTTTCACCCCATTCTCCATGTTTTCATTACTTTACGGAATCCCCCTCCCCTGTCTCAGGCTTTTGACAAACGTCCATACCTTAGACTTCGCAGTTACGCTGACGTGTTAAGACAAGCGTAAAGAAGGACCCGTCCAGTTAACACACGCCTTGTCATTCGTTACAAGATCGACGCGTCAGTCGTCATACGCAGCTTTAGCGAAGCGCCCAATTTTTTATTATTCCTTTTTTTCTGGGGAAGAGGTAGATACAGACCTTGAGCGTGTCCTTGGCGTCCGTCGGCTCCATGAGGACCTCGCCAGCGTCGCTCGTCGATATATCCGAAGCTAAATCACAAGTGACAGTAGGAATGGTGATAGGCCTGGGATGCGATTCGATGGTGGCGATCTGTCTCTGGCTATCGCGTGGCGACGTGTTACTGTTGCGATCGACCGAGACGCCGGCCGAATCCACCACCACGCCCTCGCTGCCGTTCTTCGTGGCGTCTTTAGAGGTCGTAAAACTCGTGACGGCGTCTTGGGGCGGTTTCCTGGGCGGTTTTCGTATACCTCTTCTGGCCCTCGCCTTCGCCGCGAAGTATATCCTTATGTAGACGAACACCATTATGCAGGAGGGGATGTAGAACGAACCCAGGGCGGAATATAGCACGTAACCCACTTCTTCGCTCAACTGGAACAAGAGAAAGAGAGGGTGCGTTAGTAAAAAACGGGGACGGAATGATCTGATCTGGTCGTGATTTAAAAATATTCGGACGCGAGGTTATTTTAACGTCTTTGGGCGGGTTTCGTTATGCCCAGATTATCTCGAAAATTACATTTAAAGATCATCGTAAAAGTCTCAGATTCGAACTCGACGCTACGGAATGGAAACGATCCATACGATTAGGTAATCGCCAATTATTAGTTTAGGTGAAAACCGTATTCAATCTAATCATTGTAGTAAGTGTTATATCCCTAACAGCCAGAAATATTACATAGATATTTTATAATACTCCAAACTGTGGTACTGGTAATGCTATAATCTCCTAGACCCCTCACCACAAACTGCACTAAACTGGACGTAGGTTTCGATAGCAAAGCTGATGATAGCATTCTAGTCTAGGAGAAGTTTACAGCATTTCAATATATCGATTCCACCTTAGTTGAGAGTTATTATGATGCCCAAAAACTTGATTTCCGATTGAATACCGTTGGCCGACGAATGTTACTTTTTATTTTGCCTGGATGTTAATTTATTCGCAGCAAACCAGACATTCACGCAGATCTCGATGCTTTCCAAATTTTCTGAAGGACCGCTCGGGATCATCAGCACACAGCATAAAGGCTGATTTTACTTTCATTAAAACTGGCTGTTAAATCATTTATATAAATAATAAATAGCAAGGGCCCAAGTATCGATCCTTGTGGAACTTCGTACTTGATGCCGACAACATCCGATTTCAAGTTATTCCATTCGGTAAGTTGTGTTCTGTTATTAAGATATGATTTTATAAGGAGCAGTGGTGTTCCTCTTACACCGTAGAACTCCAACTTATTTAATAGGATGTCGTGGCTCACGGAGTCAAAAGCCTTACTGAGGTCAAGAGTAACCATCTGCGCGCACATACCAGAGTGCAGAATGCATCATATATTTCTTCTACTATTTACTCTAGATTGAGGAGGATACAGCAACTGTTACCGAATAAACATCCCAAAGAGTGACCAATCTCCCGGAACAAAATATAACAAACATTTTAAAAACACCAGGTAAGCCTGAATTAACAAATTAAATGCGTTCACATTACATATAAAGCTATAATTATTATCTATTTTTTATAGTCATTTTCTGCAAATTCAAAATTTTCCTGAAGAGTAGCCAACCGAGTCCTTCGCTTCACTTTTCAATTACTTCTTCATTTAGCTTTTGGAACCTGCCTTAAATGAGCTCTCATAGATATCCATACCTTTGATTCCCATAGCAACCCTAACAACCAGAAATATTACATAGATGTTTTTAAAAATATATTTTATAAATATTTTTTGTGAGAGGTTTTTGAATATATTTTTCATATTTTTTTCTAAATATAGATAAAATATTCAATTAAAATATTTAATCCATATTTTAAAATTGATGTAAGCGCTGTATTTTTTCTAAAATATTTGTAAAATATTTATATGAAAATTGGGATTTTTTTATGCAATCTATTTAATTTGTCAAAATGAACTACAATTGTTCTTGGTTATTTAGGATGTATAACGTCGATAACGAAAAGTTGAAACATACATAGAGTTGTCTAAAAGGCAAGAACTTGTTTTTTCACACTCACCATATGCAAGTTAATAATCAATAATTCCGGCATCTTTTAAGGCATACTGAAGGTTTATCAAATTAATCACTATTTTTAATTGAAGTGTTCTAAATAAAAAAAAACAAACGTAATTTATTATCATTTATTTGAATAAGCCAATAAAAATGAAAATACTCATTTTTAAGTCTAGCCTTGGCTAGTGCCAGGTACAACCCTATGGCTTTTTTCATATCTTCGGTAGTGGCGCTCTCATGGCGTTTCCTTGTGGCCTCTAAAACAATGCCAATTGTATTAGATCATACCATGAATAAAACATCGTACAACATTATCAACACCTACTACTACATTTAGAGCATTTACAATAATTGGAGTGGTAGCTACATTCTAATACTTACGATACTTATTTTTACTTTATTTCATAATATGTATTTGAAAACATTTTACGTACAAACAATAAAACAACACAACGTATTCTAACCTCTATTTGAGGTTATGATGCTTATCTACCGAGATGAATCTCTTAAGCAAATCAACTAGCAATTTATCTGGTAGATGCAGTACATATATGATGCATAAAATTCCTACAATTATATTATTAAACGATTTCTGTACATAGCGATATTGAGCATTCCAATTATCTTATAAATGCTTATGATATGTTCAAAGTTTTGCTTACCTCGTAGTCACCACAAAAACTAAAAACACACCCGCAACAATTAATTACACCAGTTAACCCTAATCTGCCCTAATCGCGTATACTATTATAAACTTATAAACATGTAACGGACAAACGAATGAAACGTTGATGATACGCACGTGCGCGTAAGCATTCGTCATATGTACCTAATCCATAGACGCACAAACAATACTAAATCATATAACACCGGCACCGTAATGAATAGAGGTGTTGTGTTGACGTTCGCAACTTTACAAATAATATAATACAAAACGCAGATATATTAATAGAAAAGTTACAGCGCTCAACTTAGATACTAATCAAATCATATTAGATATATATTATCTAATTTAATCTTTAAACTATCATTTTAAATAAGTACATAGCTACTTAATATGTATGCATATTTTACCCATTTTGTATTATTCGTCCTACGCACCAAATGTACGAAAGCAAAAATTCAATCTTTTTTTTTTATATGAAATAAATATTTACAGAAATACATATCTATCGTATCTAACTTTTCGATTTAAACAACAGAAAAAATCTTCGTTTTGAAGGAGTAAAATTCATTTTTTTTTTCTCTTTCATTAAACATTTGGAAATATATAAAAAACTAGTGCCTTGCCGTTACTGGAGGCTATGTTTTCGTTGTTAAGTGATGATACAAGTGATGTAAGGAAGAGACTATTTTGGTTTTACTCTAGGATTTAATGACAAAAGTAATGTAGGTATTAAGCACTTATACATGCAAATATGCAAGACCGCAGGACGGCAAATTTGAGTTCAATAGTTAATCACAACATTAGTTATGTATATACTAGTATTGTGGGAATCGCCAGATATCAAAAACCGGTTAATCGATTTTTAATAAAAATAGGTTTTTAAAATTCACTTTTTGAAATCGATTTTCAAAACCAGTTTTAAACTAAAAAAAACAATACGTGTTACTTTTTTCAAAGTGCTATGTATTTTAAAATTCGAAAAAGCTATTTAAGGCGCAATAATCTGATTTTAAAAACCGGTTTTGCTTTTGAAAACCGGTTACAATTTTTAAAGACAATTAATCACTGCATCCAAACCCCGGTTTCACATAAAGAGGCTTCAATTCGCAGCACCAATGTCTACATACAATATATTTTTAAATGCTGAATTTATTAAAAATTTTCAGGATTAATCTAAACTTGAAGAAATTGAGGTGAATACACCGTTGATAATATGCTTGGAAGAAGGTATTAATAAAAATATATTTATTTCATATGTTTTTTACATTTATTTTTCTTTTCTAGGAAATGTGAAGTCGCATTCTTTAATGGTAGAAAGACAGTTATTAGACCCAACAGATTCATTTCGTTCTGCATTACAACAAATGATGGCAGCATATTTTAATGTTCATTTGCAGTACGCAAAAGAGGCTTCTAACACATTTGAAGTTCTGCAGAGGTATTTTTTTTTAAAAATATACCCTGAACAGGGCAACGAAAATAAAAAAGCTCCAAATCCAAACTCAAACTGATAAGATTTTTTAATGTATTTTGTTAGTCAAAATTTATTTTATGGTTACAACCAATTCTTAGTAACTACTGGCTTTTCTAATCGACCTTTCTCCCAAAATATTTACTCTTTAAAACATTGCTTATTGAATTTAAAAATTTATTGAAACTCTCTGTAATCCAACTAATTAAATATATCGTTTCAGAAAATTATTAAATTAATCTAATTTATAAGTGTTATATTCTGATAATTCAAGTGGAGAATCTGCATTAAGTTTTGAATGACATAAACATGTTATTAGATAACTAAACTTAATATTTCTGGATGATTAAACAACCTAATACTCAATTATTTCTAATTTCTTTGTTGTTACTCTCTAATTATACATTAAAAAAAAATGTGGTAAAATTACCCCAAAAATAGGAGGCAACTGGACTACCTCCTATTTTTGGGGTAAATTTACACCTATAGGGGATTTTTCACATACTGGTGGAATATTCCTTGAAGGTGTGGTAAAGCTACCTGATAATTATTCCATTCTATTAGGGAATATTACTTTAGAGGTGTAAATTTACCAGGGAAAATTACCACACTTCAATGAATATCCACAAGCATCGTGAAAAATCCCCTATAGTGTAAATTTAACCTAACAATAGGTGGTAGCCCCAGTTGCCATCTATTTTGGAGTAGTTTACCAAATTTTTTTTTAGGGTGTACACACCGACTTCTAGAGAACAGCGAAAACATGCAAGAATCGAATATTTTCGATTCCTAGCTCTCGGGAACTCTCAGCATTAATAAATATTAATTTTTACCCTTCACTTTCAATGTATACTGCACGAGCAGGTAAAGTAGCGGGTTACGGAAGCAGTTTCAAAGCGCAAGACGTTGCCGTCCACAGGAACGGCATCCGCGGTAACTTGAAAAGAGTTTTGGATGCGGTAGAGGGGACAGGTGTTACGATGTTATTGTAGTGCTGCAAACTTTTCCACAATCTGCTGATGATGATAGCTTTGCTATTGAAACGTACTGCTTGGATTGCACCCCGGGTTATAAATTCGGTGTTCTTTTATTATTAGAGATCAACTTTATCATGCGTCGGGCAATTCTCTCAGAAGTTAATATTTTATTTTTAAGTAAGATTTGTTATAGATTGTTTTATGATTTAAGTATTTTATGTTCGGCTGTTTATCTTAATTTCAGTCATTTGTACTTATTTCCTCTTCAGTATGTATATTTTGTACATTTCAAGAGATTTCTTTGTATTTAGCGCTGTTAGCCACGCATCATTTTATGTATGTATGCGATGTAGGCGCTCTAAAAGGCATTCGTTGAAAGTTACGTAAGTAGATGTGTTTATTTCTTGATGCATTTTTGGAAATTCATTTTTTTTTAATATGTTCGTTTTATTTGAATTTTATCAGCTTTCAAGGAACTCTTTCATTAATAATTGTCTTGTTTTAATTGTGTACACGTGTGAATAAGATCAGTTATGTATTTGCTTAAAGAATTCTTTTTTTAGTTTTAAGAGTTTAATTTCCGTTTCCTAGTTTCATTTAGTTTTGAGTAATTTCACCTCGTTTAGGTTGAGATAAGCATTGAGCTGTATTATAATTCAATTTATTTTATTCTTTGTTTCCGTTTAAATAAATTTTAGTGTGTTGTTTATTTTAAGACCACGTGTTTTTTTTTGGTGAGTTAAGGTTTTTCTTCTAGGACAAATCTGTCTTTAGTTTGTTAAAGATTTGCATTTGTCCTTGTAATTGTAGATTCTTGCGTTTTTTTTTTCGTCCAGGACCTTAGTCTGGTTTTATTTTTTTACTGCAATTGTAACAAATGTTTTTTTTTTTTTTTTTTTATATAAAAATTTGGTTTATTTCAAATTCTTTTTAAATTTCTATTCTTTAGGAGGTTATAATTCTTTTGCGCCCTTTATTTTTTTATACTTCTGAGCATAGCAAATTCTTTTTTTGTCATTTTCTATTTCATTTTACATTTATGCTTGTACCATCAGTACACAGCAGTGCGTTCAGTTTAGTACCATTTGTGGTAAGGGGTCTACGAGAAGTTTGCTAAATCTATAATCGAACGCTCTTGAAACCGGTTTCATAGGCCCCTACTTTATCTACTTACATGTATTCATCTTTCTTGCTTTTGGAAAGATTTGAATTTTATTGTTTAATCGGATTCTCCTCAATATTAGCCAATGAAATCGAACAATTCTCAATGTATTTAATAGCGCACATTGTTAACGCCCTGCAGCTCGACCCGACAATTAATATTTTCCAAAGGCGAAACGGTCACACTGTGGTTTTCACTTCACGGACACCGCTAGCACAACAACGCAACACTCCTCGCCTCTATCCTAAATCCATTACAATTCAAAATAATTAAATCGAATACCGTTCCGGAACGATAAATATTCCCCGATGCAGAAGTTTAATTTTCCATTCCGATACGACCGAATCGATAAATTAACCGTCGACAATAACGCAGTTAAACCATAAATCCGCATATCGATGGACGGGGCGTCCAACTTATACCCCGCGGCGTTTATGAATTTCCCTTTTACCCGACCTAAAATATACCCCTGGCGATGGCGCAGCGTTAAAGCGCAATTAAATACGGCTGCGTGTGGATTTTATCATTTTTTTAAGTACATACACTGGATGCAATAGTTCCGCTCAGCGCTCCATTGATGCAATAGCGTCCGGGTTAAATGGAAATTACCACAAACGATTTAATTTAAACGTATCGAAGGTATCTGTCAGTGGGATTAAATAAAACGTTAGCGGCTATTAATGGTTGTATTTCTAGTCGGTGCTATTGAAAAGCAATAGGGGTAATTGATAATTAATAATTGGGGTAAAAAGTTTGATTGCATGTTTTGCAAGCGTACAACTATGAATTGGATTCAAAGGATAATCAGTTACGTATTTTAAACACCAAACATCAAACATCAAACAAAACTGATAATTGGTTATGTATTGTTGGGAATTATTTGTCATGATTAGAGACTCTTGGAATTATATTGCAAAGTGCAATAATATTTTATTTTGCAATATTTTTTTTTAATTAGTGCTAATAATGGACGTATATACTAAATGATTGAAGTTAATTTAGCGCTAATTAGTGATTGAATATATGCTATTTAGGCATTTCTATGCATATTTTTACAAAGGCGCATACTATTGCATCCCTAACAGCCAGAAATTACATCAGATATTTTTAAAAATATATTTATAAATATTTTCGTGGAGGTTTTTGAAATATATTTCATATTTTTCTTAATATAGATAAATATCAATTAAAATATTTACTACCATATTTAAAAATTAATGTAAGCGCTATATTTTCTACAAAAATATTTGTAAAATATTAATATGAAAATAGAGATTTTATGGCAATCTATTATTTGTCAAAATGAACTAAAAATTTTTACTTGGGTTAGTTAGAATGTATAACGTCGATAACGAAAAGTTGAAACATACATAGAGTTGTCTAAAGGCAAAAACTTGTTTTTTCACACTGCACCATACAAGTATAACAATAATTCTGGCAACTTTTAAGGCATACTGAAGGTTATCACAAATTAATCACTATATGTTTAATTGAAGTGTTCTAAATATAAAAACAAACGTATTTATTATCATTTTATTGAATAAGCCAATAAAAATGAAAATACTCATTTTAAGTCTAAGTCTTGGCTGGTGCCAGGTACAACCCCATGCATGTCCAGTATTTCGGTAGTAGCGGCTCTCATGGCGATTCCCTTGTGCCTCTAAAACAATCCAATGGTATTAGATCATACCATGAATAAAACATCGTAAACAATTATCAACACTACTAATACATTTGGACATTTACAATAATTGGAATGATAAGCTACATACTAATACTTACGATACTTATTTTTACTTTATTTCATAAATATTGAAAACATACTACGGTACAAACAATAAAACAACACAACGATAATCTAACCTCTATTTGAGGTAATGAACGCGTTCTCTACCGCAAATGAATCTCTAGGCAAATCCAACTAGCAATTTACTGGTACATGCAGTACATAGGATACCAGAAATTCCTACAATTATATTATAAACGATTTCTGTACATAAGCATATTGAGCATTCCAATTATCTTATAAATGCCATGACAATGTTCAAAGTTTTGCTTACCTCGTAGTCACCACAAAAACTAAAACACCACCCCGCAACAATTAATTACAACACAGTTAATCCCTAATCTGCCCTACATCGTGTACTATTATAAAGTATACATGTAACGGACAAACGAATGAAAACGTTGAATGAATACGCACGTGCGCGTATGCATTCTAATGTACCTAATGTATAGACGCATAAACAATACTAAATCATATAACACCGGCACCGTAATGAATAGAGGTGTTGTGTTGACGTTCGCAACTTACAAATATTACAAATAATATAATACAAAACGGCAGATATATTAATAGAAAAGTTACAGAGCTCAACTTAGATACTATTAATCATAATTAGATATATATTTCTAATTTAATCTTTAAATTATCATTCTAAATAGGTTACATACTATTAATATGTATGCATATTTTATCCCATTTTATATTATTCGTCCTACGCACCAAATGTGCAAAAGCAAAAGTTCAATTTTTTTTTTTATATGAAAAATATATTGAGAAAACATTTGCAATAATATATTATTAATGCTACATAACATATATATTTTTAAAATGTTTTCCTAATATATTTTTATATAATATATTTTATTGCATATTATATTAAATAAACTAATATTAAAGAAAGATTTAATATATTTTAAATATTTATAAAATATGAAATAAATATAGTTGGTCACTGGGGTGGGATCAAATACCATCTTTCATTGTAAAACTTCCATCTACTTATATTGTTAAGGCTTTGTGCCTTAAATTTTTATTGATATATTTAATAATTTAACCTGATCCGGTTTGTTAATGAAGCTGTTAATATTCCATTAAGTAATTGGAAATTAATTTAATTATCTATAATTGCCGCATCTAACTATGTTGATTTCTTAATATTATTAATGGCAGCTGATTAACTAAAACAATTTTCAGACATATGTGGTATTCTTGAATCCCGATGCAATTATTCTACCTCCAAGCAATGCTATACAAACGTCAGAAGATAATCCGATACAAGCACAACGCAAATGAAATTATGCGAGACGAGTTTCCACGCTAGATTAAAAACTGATATATTGCTCCTCTTGCCAGGAACATTTACATCCCCTTATTTGTGTGGTCGAGATCTGTTTCTGGGTTCAATTAGATGGCGCAATTTTACTAACTCCTCGGGGGATAACCCCTTAATTTTTGACCATTCCTAAATTCGGGTTTGGACCCTGGGGTAATCATTAAAACAATGTGCGAACATTATATCAAGCTATAACATGGTGAGTAATCTACAATTCGGGATTCGCTCTAGGGTATTACGATTTGTGATAAATCTAATTCGCCCTTATGTAGGATTATTATAGAACATTGCGTAAATACGTATTTGTCGTCACGTATTTATATACCCTATGAGAGGTTCAAGTATAGTTAGGTGATGGCAATTTCATTTAGGGAAAAATGCAATCTTAATACAATTGATATTTTTCTTTCAACATAACCTTAACTAATAATTTTGCTGTTATTGTATTGTTTGACTTGCCGTATCGTCTCCTATTGCCCGACTTCGTTTGCCATCGATTGACTATATTCGCACCTTGCATGGTATAAGTAAAAATATTTACCGACAATGATAAATACAAGAAGAAGCAATGAAATTAACAATGATATTGTATAGCAAAGATTTACCGTCAGACCACCTCGTGGTTATATCATTTCTGGACTTACGTTCGTGTAATCGAAATCCCTTTACTGAAGCCTGTGTCACTTGAGAACATAGTTTCAAGCGTCACACGAATACCTTACTACGAGTCTTGTATTATAGGAAACACCACATGCTTTATACTGCTCAGTTTAGGTACTTATTTCTTCTCATATAAACATAAACAAAAGGAGTAGCACACGAGCGATGCAGTAAATGCACGTGCGTTGTACACAAAGGAAAATTGTTTCTGTTATTTTTCAATATTTTTAAATTTAAACCTTATTTTTATCCTTTAAACTGTACGGAATATAACACAACTCAAACAATATTGTTTTACTCAAAAAAGTAACAGAAAAATGCGGGAAACGTAAATAAATGTATTTATATTTCTTTCTGAAAGTACTTATTCTTTCCACAAGCTAATATTGTAAATATGTTGTAGCAATATTGTAACATAATTCTTAATAAAAGTTTAAACGCACTAACCAGCACCAACTAATTGCATTTTATTGTACATTTTTACGAAGAAATGAGAATAAGTCGTGTTCCTTTTACAATTTTGGAACTTATAAGCGGTTGTGAGCTGCTGCTGGCGTGAAGCCTGAAAAATGGAATTTCACAACTTAAAATGTAACTCATTTCTACGATTATTTACGTTAAAAAGGCATCCAATAAATTATACAAATAAATTTATCTCAAAATCAATTCTGAAAAGTGTGTATATTCCAAGTATAATTTTTGGAAGTCTATCGACGTGGTGCTGAATGTAAAAAATGTCGTTTATTCAAAATAACTTTTAGACGGTGAGAGAAAGAAGGACATCTTCTTATTCGATGCCAAATATAGTGATTATAATCGATTTTAGAAATTCGATCAAATAGGCACAACATATGTCGTTCCTTGTTTACTATAACACCCTGTATATAAATAACTATATCAACTCAAACGCTACAACTACATAAACGCTGCAAGTCCTGCATTGAATTTTTTTTCTTTCTCTCGCCGTCTAATAGTTATGTTGGATAAATCAAATTTGAGGCCAATTTCAAGGGCAAATTACACCCCCTAAAATCGAAGTTTCTCAGCAACAGAAAGTGTCCTTGAGTAGCACTCTATGGGGTTTACAAACTGGCGAAGTTTCATTAGAATCTGTGATTTACAGTTAGCGAAGTTTCCTTGTTAGTTTTTTTTAGATAAGAATGCATTCGAAAACAACATTCTGCTTAGGGTAAGTGGATTTAATAGTGTTATTTAACTATTATAAATATTATTTTGGTATTTCAGATAATAATGCAATCGAAAAAATTCTACGATTATTATTTGAAATGTAATTTGGTATTCCAGGTGGTAAAGGAAAATAAACAAAAAATGATGGCATCTTTTAACTATGTTGGTTGAATTTCCCTCGAATTGTGAGCAAAACTATCTCTCGCTATTGGTCTTATACATCCGTCGTATTTTTCAAGGTTTATCAATCATGCAAACATATTTCGAGCATAGATGTCACGTATTCCAACAATTATATTAAGAATCGCCTCTTTATATTACACAATCTCTTCCTGTGTCTTGTGTGACATCATTTTCTGGAAATATTTTAATTTTGTGTAATTTATTATTCACTTCTCTTACTGTAATTGATGATAATAATTTGAATTACAGATTCTATTAATTATTTTAATATGTTTACATTTTGTTTATGCACACACTGTATTTGATTGTTCTTCTAACTTATAGATGGCGTCTATATCAATCTACGTATATCATTCAATTTTAATTTAATTTTATTCAATCTTTTCACAACAAAATGATGGGTTTATGTTTTAATAACATATAATTCTAATTTTCTTTAATATTTTGTTGTTTGTTTTATTGTTTTTCTTGAATTTCGCGAGTTGTAAATTTCTCATCTTAGAATGATTTGGCTTTTACTTTGAAATAAAATCTAATCTATTATTGTTATTTTTTTGTTGTGGGAGCGATCTGACATGAAGTCTTTTCGGAAACACTGTAGCCTCTTGGCTTTTTGTATTTAGTCATTTATTTCGTTTACCCATTAAATTATACTGGCAATTTCAGGATCCTAATCTATACAGGACTCTGCTGGTTAGTTGATTCAAGTAATCCTCTGATGTCCACTTAATAAAGGCCTTTTCCATGCATTTGTCTGGTTGTATTATTCCAGTGTTCTTTGTGTTTCTCCTTGAACCCAACTCTTTACCTACTCTCGTACCCTTTTTAGACACTCTTAGAACAGGTTGTGGACCTACAGGTATATGAAGCGGATGATTCCTTTACAAAGTGATTTTATTGCGATCTGTCAGATTATTCAGTTCTCGAATACATTCCTAAACCATACTTCAGTTTCTCTGGCAGATTTACTTGTTCACTCTGAAGATTTAGGGGCCCAAAACCATCTAGCTTCCTTCTTCTCGTGAATGCCACTGTGCCCACATTGCCTTGGAAGCACTGATATTCAGACCCTGCTTCTCGGTCCATGCTTGTACAACTTGTAGGGCGTTTTGCATTTTGCCCCCCACTACGCTGTTGAAATTATCCTGTGTCAAAATGATAAGATCATCTGCATACCCCAAAGTTTTATGTTCTTTATTGTTAAACTTTAGTAGCAGCTCGTCCACGATCTTTCACAGCAAGGGGGACAAAAATTCCATCCTGTGGACATCTTATTTCGACTTGAGCTACCAGTGCCTCTCCCATGATGGACATGAAAACTAATCCCCCTTTAAGCATGTAGTTTATGCATCTGCAGCTTGTTTCATCCTTCCATTTATCCTTCATTGCTTTGGATGTTGATGCTGTGGTACTATTGTTGACTGTTCCTCTACAAAATCACTTCCTTAGTTTGCAGAACATGCTCAGCCAAGAGTGGGGACTGTGAAAGGGTTGTTTTTTTTTAGTGAAAATTTTTTTTCCGCCTTCACATTCCCATAATACATGTAATAAATAATAGGGCTATATTCCTACACTCAGAAATCACCCATGCATTCTGCAAAACTCATCTTATTTTCAACAAACGCAAATTCCAGTCCTTTAAAGCATCGTTTTTTGCCCCATACAACCCCGCATATATAGGTGAGTATAATCATTTTCACCCCACACATTTCGCAGTGGTAATAATCTAACTTAATGACGTTTTCAACACCTTACGCCAGCGTACTTTTTGACACGCAAAGGCCACCTCCCCGAAAGGTAATTCGGAAAGCATTCGGGCGAATTATCTTTTGGGGGAGGTTTCTGGCATACGAAACCCTCGTCAGCGCAGATAACTCAGATTCGTATTATTGAAGGACGAACGCCGTTTTAATAGATGGCGACTTGGATATTCCGTTATATCTGTTCTGACGTGCAAAATTTGTTCTACCTACCTTGGGAAAATTAGATTCATGTCAATGGTGGAAGGTGTAATTTACTTGGTTAATAGTAATAAAGTTAGAATCTGGTGGAACTGACAAGCAAGTTTATTAGGTATAGTATTTGATGTAATATTGGAAATTTTATTTAATATAATGAAAAGATAGGAAGTATAATGAAAGATACATATTGAGGAAACCAGAATAAAATATTTCTATCATCCTTAGTAAATACATGGCACAGTTCAAGGCTGAGGTTGCCTCAATTCATTACTGCTTGAGAGAATTAGAAAAAATAGGGAGAGTTAGGTAACAGCCTTTTTTCTGACAGTCAGTCAACTTTTACAGTGACCAATTCTGCAAATGTTGAAGCTGATTTCGGATTGTGTAAGCATCCGAAGAGCATCCAAGGGAAATTAACATTGGCTTGCATTGCCAACTACACCCAGGGGAAAACTTCGCTCGACTAGCCACAAACTTGCATAGATTAGTATAGGTTACTAAGATACTGAAATAACTGTTATAATGTCATGGGTAAAAGAAATAAAAGAATAAATATAAAAGACCAAGAGGCTGCCGTGTGACTCCATGTCACGGCTCCTACAACAACAAAAAACTGCTTTCATCGTCATTTTCATATCTCCTACACTGAGAGAACAAAATGTGTTAAGTTAACAAAAAAATTGTCTATCCAACAAAAACATTTGGTTAAATATAGTCAAACAAAATTTTTTGTCAAGGTAACAAAATGTGATTGTTACTATAATTGTGTAGATTAGACAATATTTTTAGCATTGTCTTAACAATCAAGGTAATTTTGATCTGAATCTTTGAAATTGTTCGGGCAACAAGTGCCTTGGGTTAAACAAACAGTTATTTTATGTTAAGTTTACCAAAAGAATTGATTAACATTAAAATTAGAAGTTGTTAGGTTAACTATTTACTTTTGTTTGTAGTAAATATGTACAGTTGTTAAATCAACGAAATAGGAATGTTGTTCCTATAAAAACAAATACTCTCTTCAACCAAAAAATGTATTCATTTAAATATGATTTTTTGGTTAAATTAATGATAGTCGTTTGGTATGGAATAATCCTCCGTATATTGCGTTATACTGTACTATACATTTAGTTACACTTATACAGATGCATATTGTGGTTGTTCAAGCGAAAATTATTAAGTTCAAATTGATAATTTCCTAATACCTTAGCTTAAAAATTCCAATGATCAGCCGAATCATTTTTATGTCGGTGATATTAGCTATTAATTTTAACTCTATCATCGAAAATGTAATTCAGCAGATTACTTGAATTTTTAATCTCAAGTATTACAAAACCATAATTTTGAACTTAATGAACTTCGACTTGTACAACGATCTACCGATACAATTGCAATATACCTGTATACATATACACTAAATATAAATATAATCTTATATGTAAAAACATACCCCTTTAGCTGTTTGTATTGTTTTCTACAGACTGGACAAGAAAACATGACAACTACAAATTCGAAACGATAACTAGCTATAGTACAACTTTAAGAACAAACGAATATAATAGTCAAAATCTGAGGTCAGCAATCAAAGTATCCACAGCCGGTATCCTTTTGTCCCAAGGTGTGTTAATTTTATAAAAATATTTTTGTAAAAAAAGCCACAATTGTTCACATTCTAATGGATATTGAAGATGCAATGCAGGATAAGTTTTAAAACATATGTCGATACACTTCAAGACAGATTTCACTTTATATATATTATCGTCTATCACCATATAACAAGAACCTATTTCTTGCAGCGACGCTCCTAGTACCAATACAAAAGGTTGCACTGTTAAGCCATATCGTGCAGCTCGTTGTTTGTTTTCCTCAATTTGGATATATATGTCAGATGCAGTCTGAAAAAGATTCACAAATTTAGAAAAAAACTCATTATTAGATTAATGACAAGTAAACCAACCTTCACATGCTTTATAAAACTGTCTCGGCACTCGCCAATTGACGGTTTCCAGTTGCTACCCTTATGCCGTATCCTGTTGTTGGCGGGAGCAATGTCGCTAGAATATATAGTTGTAATATAATTCGCGAATCTGAAACAAATATGTAATTAAGTTCAAGCTTACAATTTGTTGGTAAACACAACTCAATTAAAACAAATTAATTTACCTTCTGATACAGTTTCTTCTAGTGCATTTATTAGTTCTGCGCGATCTTTTTGATTTGGCCTTTTTACCAGACAAATATTTCTAAAGCAGTCAGTCCAATTTGCTAATAACGAGTTGCCGGTCGCAAATTCATTGTTGAAGTCATCTTCAATCTAAAAAAAAGTTTATCATTTTATACATGACTAATCTTTAGGAAATGTATCAAATATCACGTCCATTACGAGATATAAAGCGTTCAATCGGTGGCTTAAACTTACAAGATCTTGGGCATTATTAAGTTTTAAGATCGGCCACTCTTTAAAGTATTCCGTCAAGGTTTTCTTATCATTGGATTTTCACTCATTATGAGTAGCACGCCAGTGGTGAAGCACTTCGGCCCATGGCTCACTGTTATTTTGTAGCCATTCTTTACTGTCCCGTTGTTCCTCTAAAATTAAACGAAATTCTATACCGGACAGTACTACAGTAGATTGCGTGAGCTAGATTTTTCATACTAGATTTTAATATTGAGTTCTTAAAATAAAATACATCAATCAATAAATTAGAGTAATTATGTATGTAAATTAAAGGTAAATTACTCTTGGAATCTCAATATATATATCAGAATCTAATATGGAAAATCTAGTACAAAAAGGGTATGCATTTAGCTTCTTGTACAAAATTAATATAAACTGAACAATGTAAATAACTATCCGCAATTTTACGGTGTCATCGTATTACACCTATATAAATCATACCTACCTTGAAAAACTGGAACCAGTTCCTCAAGTCCCCAATCCTTCAATTTCCCAGCAACATCCATATCTTTATTAGGACGCACTCACTCTAACTGCTGACTAACATAATTAT
The DNA here is from genome assembly GCA_004143645.1 of Protaetia brevitarsis. Classification (NCBI taxonomy): domain Eukaryota; kingdom Metazoa; phylum Arthropoda; class Insecta; order Coleoptera; family Scarabaeidae; genus Protaetia; species Protaetia brevitarsis. The sequence continues at coordinate 28,902 of RXPK01000055.1, read as the reverse complement.
TATCGCAAACAACCCCGAAACACAGAACATCTAATTCTTATTGCGCAGCTACACTTGCATATATAGCCATAGGTAAAAACATTATGATTTTCCGCAACTATTTTATTAGATAAAACATGAATTAAGTTTGGATTAAATGATAAGAACAAATTATAAATTACAAGATTTTAATTCAAAAAATATTTCCATTAAAAGATGCCCGACAACAGAAGTACATATATTCGTGGATATTTCATTTTAACCTCCATTAGGATCAAGTTTTATAGGTTGTTTAGTGTTTTAGGCGCAGGAATGATTATTATATAGATTTTTTTTTTGAACTGTTACATTAATAATTTCTTTTACCTCTTCAAACTGCCAATTTAAAAGAAACGGATGCATAAAGGCATATGTATGTTTGTAACCTAAGGTTACTGCCGTAGAAATAAGAGATAAGTACATAGTGTTGTCTTGGATACTTTTCTGTCATGTTAATGCACATTTTGTTTCGTTTAACAATACATAACAGATCATGCTATGCATTTACATTAACAAAGTGAATTTGTTAAAGTAAATATTTATGTTTGTCAATATATGCTAGTGTAAAGTTTTCCTTCAACAATTATGACTTGGTCAATATAACCAAATATTTTTAATTCAATGAAACGAAATATTTTTGTTGCTCTTTTATCAATCATTTTTTGCAGTTGTTGTAACCTTTTATTTTGCTCGATTTGATTAAAAAAGTTGTTGATATAACAATATTTTTTCAACAAAATGGTTTTTGTTAATTTAATGCATTTTGTTCTCTCAGTGTAGTACTTAAATCTAATGTGACAACCGAGGTAGTTATTACTTATTATAAATCATGCATCGAATCACGGCTGAGATATGGGGTAGATCAATAAAGTTTAAAAGATTGTTTACTATTCAAAAAAAGGCCCTGCACGCTATTTTCAACCTGAGTAGCAGGGAATCATGTAGGGAACATTTCAGGAGTAATAGTATTCTGCCGTTGGCTTGTTTGTATATATATGAATGTGTTGTATATACACACAGAAATTTAACTGATTTTGCTGCAAATGGCCATTTCAATTCGGCATACGCAACGCGAGGTATCGGTAATCTTAGTATACCATCACATAAAACGGCACAGTTTGAGCGGTCTCCCCTTTATAACAATATAAACATTTATAATAATCTACCACCGGACTTGAGGCTCGCGTACAGCACCCCAACTTTAAAAAAAAGTTAAAAACGTACCTTATAGACAAGTGCTATTACAGCATAAATGAATTCCATGTGAACTAATAATTTGTGTACTGTTTTTATTATTATATTACTATGTTTGATTTTATTGTATTGAATGTTTGTACATGACAAGGCACATATTTGCTTTTGTAAATCCGCATGCCAAATGAATTATTATTATTATTATCTATTACCTTGCGGATTAAAGAATCCGGTCATCCAGAACGCCGGCGGTTTAACCACGAAACACCAACTTCTAAACTGCTCGTTCCTCTCCAGCAACTCAGTAAACCAAAAACCCAGCGTACTCGAGTCCCAAGAGGATCTCTTCCAGAGATTCGGCACCAGAGCGTCGTAGATATTGTCCAGGGCGTCTCTCAGATTCTGAAACGTTAAATACCTACTGTTAAACGTACGCCGATAGACTCACGGCCATATCGTCACTTCGCTCATTATGATGTCCCTTCGATGGCCATTAGCAGATCTTTCAGTGTTTGCCTCACGATCACCAATACTTTTTGCATCCTGTCTATCTCCTGCCTCAAGAAGATATTGAGCGGATTCAGAAGGCCCATGAGTTTCAACCTTTTCGAGAAAGTGAGTCATGCGTCAATACATGGATATATTATGTAATATTTACCTATCTTTGACTTCGTACGGATCGTAGTCGCTCGGCAACTTAGATAACATGTCGTTGGTCAATCGCGTGACTACGGCTTCTCTTGTCTCACCACCGCCAGCTGATGATTCCTTCGGTTGAATGGACATGATCGTGAAGAGCATATGTGTTGTCGTGTTGGTTTGATATCTGCGCGTAAATTAACCACACTCAATTTATAACCAGCATTTATTACTTACGTAACATGTTTGATTTTAATGAATTTATTTGTAATTGTTTCATTCCAAATAAACGCCGAATTATTATTATTATTAAACACACGAAATGGAATAATTTGTGCAACAGTTTTAAATATGTATTCGTAAATGACAAGTATTGACAAGTCTGTCAACTAATCATATCAAAACCAAAATAATGGCGTCCAAAAAGCGGTAATGGCGGCGATTGACGCTACTGATATTTCCTATAAGTACTGTCATTGTTTATATACATAATAGTTAGTCAACCTTATGGACAAAATAGTTAACGGATTTTTGAACATTTTGGACAAAAGCGGTAGATGGCAGCACGCCGTTGATGTCCGTCTCGATTTAAATATAACCTTTATAGTTAGACTACTACATACAAGATGGCCCTCTTACATGTCGGTAAAATATTATTTAATTGCAATAGTTACCTCGTAAGTTGTAGGCAGATTGTAGGTGAGGCCCGGGGAAAGGAGAGGGTGGATAGACGATGACGCTGTGATGACGCGCCACACGATAATTCTCGTGTTTACATTGAAATGTTTGTTTTATTAGGAAGAATAAATATTTAGTTTGATAATATATAATTGTTATTTTTTTACCATTTTACTTTACTTTTTTTTTAATTTCTCATTTAATGTTATGCTCTATATATGTGTGTAGTTCTAAGTTTTGTGTTATATTTATATAATATTTTTTATTTGATTTACTTATGTTTACTATTGCATAATAGTAGAAATTCGTTTTTCATTATAAAAGTAAACATGTAGTTTGAGAGTACAAATTTATATTTACATATATGCACCACGTTACTTATTAGGTTTGTTTGTTTGTCTGATCTAAGCAGATCCATGGAATTTTATCCGTTTGTTTGTATTTTAGAGCATGATTTGTGCGTGTTTGTTTGGAGCAAGCAAATCCAGGTCACATCCTCTTTCTGCTCGCGATCCGACGTCCGAGCAATTACGAGCAATTTGTGCAACATAACCTAATCGCGCTAACACCGTGTTATAAACTGTCGTTTGTAAATGTAATCCGATTTATACCTGCATCAATTATGCACGATATGGATAATATAATGATACCAATGTGATTGATGTAAAGAACGATCATTATATTTTAAAAACTTCACTTGGTAGGTACATAAATACTAGTATATGATGCATTTTTATTGTAGCCTAGATTCATTAGTTTGAAAAATTACTTTTAGTTTTCCTATTCATAATAGCTGTGACAATAAGTAAATAATAATATTAAGGTTATATTGCAATCGAGGGCGTTTGTTTGTACCATCTTTAAATCCAACTCTGAGACGCTCTCAAGTTACTCTGATGACGTCAGTAGATACTGCTCCAAGCACACAAACAAACAAAGCTATTAAAAACAGCATACATAATGACGCGTTCGCGCTCTTTCTCTTGATTGGCTGAAAAGTTACGATGTAACCTTGTATATACGGATGTTGCCCCCAAAGGTTACCTCCTAACTTTTCAGCCGCTCAAGAGAAAGAGCGCGAATGTGTCATCATGTATGGTGTTTTTAATAAGTAAAGTGGTGCATACTTATATGTAAAAATAAATGGCGATTTGTACCCCCAAACTACATATTTTTATCATTATATAAAAAACGAATTTCTATTATTATGTAATAGTACACATAAGTAAATCAAGTAAAAAATATTTTGTAAATATAAGAAAAACTATATAAATTTCCCGCCTTTACACCATTTGAAGTTAGCGACAGTACCGCTATACACGGGAGAAGCGAAGATAGCAATAGGAGAGGAGGAGAAGAAGGTTTTCGTATATACGTTCGAACGAAAAACCCGCGTTTTATTAAAATTTTAAGTATAAAAAGGCCATCGAACTACAGATTATATATTATCAAACTAAATACTTATTCTTCTTAATAAAACAAACATTTTCTGATTATTATATAATCATAAATATAAGTAAATTAAGTTAATAAAACAACTTATTAATTTAAAAACTAAGAAAATAAAAATTGAGAAGTAGATTTATTTTTTTTTTCTCGGCAAATTTGCGTCCTTTTAGATTTAACTTTTCTCTTTTCAGTGATTTTTGTTTTAAGTTTAAATATTTATTCTTAAAAGAAAAAACCTCAATTTAGAAAATTGTTCAATTAATGTTTTGTCAAAAAGAACGTGCCTTGCAATATACTTTCAATTTCTTTATATTTATAACAGAATACCTCAGAATTCTAATCTTCTAATGTAAACAAACACGAGAATTATCGCGAGGTGCGTCATCACAGCGTCACATGCATCCACCCTCCCTTTCCCCCAGGCCACATAATTCGCCAATGCCAGTAAATCACCGATGCGGATTCCGTCGTTTCCGCAGATGGATAAAACACAGAAATCTGTCTCTCACTCTGACCGAGATACCTGTTATATTTATCGCGTTTTCAAATCAATTTACATTCACCGATAGAGTGCACCACTTCCCTGAGCAATACTTTATTTTTCCGAAAATGCATTACGTTGACTAACTAGATATATTTAAACAATGGTATTATAAAACACCCAAAATAGAATTTATGGAATAATTTGTACAACAGTTTTAAATATGTATTCGTAAATGACAAGTACAAAAGTACAAAAACGGTAATGGCGGCGATTGACGCTAGTGATATTTCCTATATTATGATTTTAGTTAGCACAGAAACAGTTGGCACGTATGACAGATAGTTTGAGAGGCTTACTTGTATTATGTACGATACTTACGTGATATCGGCGTTCGAATGAAGTCCGTAGGCTTGCGGTGGATCGATCGTTGAGAATTTATCAATTGTCTCCAGATACTCGGCAACATTCTTAAACCTGATGATCTTGTAACCCTTGTAAAACTGGAAATCCTCCTGGAACATGTTCTCGTTGAACCAGACCTGGGCGAAGGTGTTCAGCAGTCTCTTGTCGTAGTCGTCGGTCACACGGCCGCCGTATTGCACCTCCCCGATCATATATCGGACGGTGGTCCAACTGATACCGCGCTTAGGATCGATCTCGTCCAAGTGGTTCTGCACGAACATGCAGCTGGCCAACCAGTCGGCCGAATTGAACTCGTACGGGATGTTCCAGCCGAGCGGCCCAAACTTCCTCCGCTCCTGGACGACGGTGTGCAGGAAAGAGATCGCGTACACCATCGGGATGTACTGCGGCAGGTCCGAGTATTCCAGCATGTCTTGGTTCATGGAGGTGTACGTCCTCAACAGTCCGGCCCTTATACCAGATGGCGGCTCGTTAGTGAATTTGATGCACAACTGCAGCAAGCTGATGGGGAAGTCGTCGTGCACCTCCGTCGTCATCCAGAGCCTGAAGTCCGGGTGGACGCTACCGAAGCCGCGTTCCAGTTCCAAAAATATCCCCAGCACCTCCTGCATGTAGTCCAAGCCCAGATGGCAGTTCTGCATCAGCGCCCAGAAACCCTCCGACATCGCGCTGGTCAACAATTTGCGCGCGTGGATCTCCTGTCCTTGTCCCATCGATATCGCTTTGCACTTGTTCTCCATGCGTTTGGCGAGCATCTCGATGTAGGGCGTCGGATCGGAACCGATGCTCAGGAAGCAGGCCATCGGCGTCAGCGCTCTGCTCTCCGACAGCATCATCTCGTAATTCAAAATCACCGGCTCAGCGAACTTATTGCCCAGCGCGGAGGCGATGTACTTGCGACTCTGAGTGACCGTGCGATCCGGACACCAAGCACTATTCGACAGCAGTTTTGGTGAGAGGTAGCCGTGTTAGCAGAATGACGTTTAATACACGTCGATATTACGTCTATTACGTGATATAGACGTTTATTAAAGCGTCACGTTACTCCGCTACTTGGTTAGTACTTACCGTATCATTAATAGTTTCCTAAAAGTGTCCAAGCTGTTATAACCGTCTGGTATGGTGGCTTCCTCTGGGGCGTCCTTATCAAACCATTGCTTCCACGTCTTATCGTTGGCAGTAACCTACATGATAAAAATATAATAATAGATTTCTTATTACCCAACGGTTTACCATTTACAGGATAACAATACAAATCATAGGTACACTGGTATACAGGATATTCCACGTAACTGGTTCATTAAAAGTTTATGGTGTTCTATTATTTACTTATATTTGAGATTTTGGCATCAGTATCTGTTCGATTGGAACTATAAATGTAAAATACCTTCACCAAAATATCACTTCCGGTTGACCGGAAATGGATGTCAACTTTCTTATTTTAAATAGAATGATCTAATTTTTTATTCATTTTTGGATTCTACAACTATAAATACGTCAGTTTTCATTAGCTATTCCTATAGCTACATGTTGCCGTTTTTGAGTTATTTAAGTTTTTCTTTTTTTTAGTCATAATCATTGCATCATTGAGAAATTAATATCTCGGTTAATACTGCAAGTAGAGACTCCAAATTTGCTATGTTATGAATGTAGACATTACTCTAAGAAACGGTAAGCACACTTTACATTCTAACATACAGGGTGTTCAAAACTGAGGACCAAATGACATATTTTCAAATGCAAAAAAACTCATTTTTTTTAAATAGAACACCCTGTATTTTAATTCGAAATTAGGAAGTAAATATCATCCCTATCGCTTTATATGAGCATTCCCTATACCTATCTTTAATAGATTTTGAGATATGAGCGACTTTTTGTTAAACAGACTAAGTATTCTTTTTTTTTAATAGAACACCCTGTATTTTAATTCGGAACTAAGAAGTAAATATCATCCCCTATCACTTTATATCAGCATTCCCTATACCTATCTTTATAATTTTATAGATTTGAGATATGAACGACTTTTTGTTAAACAGACTAAGTAGCCCTATCTTTGCGTGTTTGTAGCTGGCTCTGAATGGGATTAATGTCAAATTCATTGACTAACCAAAACAGTTTATGTATATCATTGTAATTACACTTTCGTACAACGCTATATTAATAGAAATGACAATTCGAACAGACATTCTTGTATGGTTATTCAAACATAATACATGAATTTGACATGAATCCATTTCAGAGCCAGCTACAAACATTTAAAGATAGGGCTACTTAGTCTGTTTAACAAAAAGTCGCTCATATCCCAAAATCTATTAAAGATAGGTATAGGGAATGCTCATATAAAGCGATAGGGGATGATATTTACTTCCTAATTCCGAATTAAAATACAGGGTGTTCTATTTAAAAAAAATGAGTTTTCTGCATTTGAAAATATGTCACTTTGTTCCTCAGTTTTGAACACCCTGGATGTTAGAATGTAAAGCGGGCGTACTGTTTCATAGAGTTATATCTACATTTATAACATAGCAAATTTGGAGTCTCTACTTGCAGTATTAACCGAGATATTAATTTCTCAATGATGCAATGATTATGACTAAAAAAAAAGGAAAAACTTAAATAACTCAAAAACGGCAACATGTAGCTATCGGAATAGCTAATGAAAACTGACGTATTTATAGTTTTAGAATCCAAAAATGAATAAAAAATTATATCATTCTATTTAAAATAACAAAGTTGACATCCATTTCCGGTCAACCGGAAGTGATATTTTGGTTAAGGTATTTTACATTTATAGTTCCAATCGAACAGATAATGATGTCAAAATCTCAAATATAAGTAAATAATAGAACACCATAAACTTTTAATGAACCATTTACGTGGAATATCCTGTATACTATTGTGATTTTCCCGGCTAATGCTTTTACAAGCAAAAGAAAAATAAATAAACAACTTTCTAATTAGATCTGCCTTTTCTTTACAGATACCTTCCTATAATGATAGACACAATGCAATTCCGATCCACTAGATGGCTATAAAATCCCGTATATGTCCACGATATCTAAAATTTACCACTCCAGATCATGCGCACTAGTAATCCCCCTCTTACTAACCAATGAGTAGTATACCTTTATTATTTTTACAGTTACGAACTCGCTGCCCTGAGGGCTGTACGACTGGGTCCTCCTAAATCACTAACTTGTTTATTATTATGCCTTTACTTTGTTAAATACTGAATTTATAGTTTAATTCTTAATAATTCAATGTATCAAATGAGCTTTCGTTAATAAAACAGTGTAATCATTAATAACATGTATAATTTATTAATAAGTTTATATCAGAAACATATAAATAGTATGAGAGCTCTTACTCAAGGTGAGTATAGTTATTTGGAATATTCAAAACAAATATTATCGATTATCCAGTATAATTTAGATTCTTTAATTAAAAAAGTAACTTTTGAAATATCCCGCGCTATTATAAGAGAATAGAAACTACCAACCACGTCTACCAACTTATAAAAACTCAAAATTTCAATCTCATACGAGATAACAGTAACCTCAAAATATTATAGAAGTTATACATTCATTTATATAAAAATTTAAACAATGTTTTGACCAGATACCTAGTTTATCGGTTTATACAGACGCCAGAATACCTCCAAATGGGATTTCCTTGTAGTGACAATCCAGATTAGCTCGTATATTCACATAAAAGGCTCAGACCAGGAGAATAACATCGGTAGCATAAAAGTTCAGGGAAACAGACCTCCTCCGTTACATTCAGGATGTATGATTAAACTCGGAACAGCAAATATGTACCCAGGTGTAGTAAACACAGCAAAATTTCTTATAATGTCAAGCAATCCTCGCGTTTCTTCTGTATATTTTCAGAAGAGAGTAACTACATGAATTTACATAGAAGATCCCCTTCAAACCAGATATAACACAGGAATATCACTTAATTCATTACACTTGATAAAAATACAAACAACCTTTTTTTTTAGAAGATTTTTTATCAATAAACTCGTCACCAAGGATTTTCATCATTTTCTCTCAACAAATTACATTGGGTCACTACCCCATTCAAGGTAAAGTGAAAACCTAGGATACCAGGATATCGTACAGTTGCCAGACGATACATTATATTCAATTTCCTCGATTACTAATACGATCTAATCCAAATTATACTGGACTTACAAACAGCTGCGTACATAAAATAATAATCACATTTCAATATGGTTGATAGTTTTCCTCTTATGAAACACAGCAATATATATAAAATTAATACAGACAATACTACCTAAGTATACACATACAATATAATGATTATAAATTACTAATTAAGCCTTTTTTCTTAGTTAAAATAAAAATACTATCTCCACGCATCCCCCTTCCCCTTCCCCCCCAAAGCATACACAATCTAATCCATATCAAGATTTATTAGATTTGTAATTAAACATGAACCTTCCAAAGTCGTTATAATTTCGGAGATATTCCTGAAAATTGAAAACTCGAGTAAGCTTTGGAGAAGGTGCTAATCCATATCAAGATTTATTAGATGTGTAATTAAACATGAACATTCCAAAGCCGTTATAATTTCGGAGACATATCTAAAAAACTGGGGTGAGTTTTGGAAGGGGTTTACCCCTAGAATCGGGCGTTCCTACAAGAAACAAAAATGCGTGCTTCTACCATGGTATTCTTTCAATCTGTAAAAATTCGTGGAAATCCAAATTTGACAGTTGCCGATGTTCTTTTGTTAGCAGATATCAAAAGATTTTCAAATATCTCGGCCAAATAGAATCCCATAACGTTGACAAATTTATTAATACGTAATTATGATGGTTTGGAATAATTGTGTACCTTCTTTTTGACTTCCATTTATTTTTTTTTTTATGATCTTTTGCCAATGTAAGTTTACTGTTCATTTACAAATCGCATTTAGCTGCTCTTATTTATTTATGTTTATTTATTTTACCTGTTGAACGATGTACTGAAAGTGCCTCAACTTGGACAGTTCGACTAGATTCAGCCAGGTCGTGTCCGTGATCCACTTGGCCGGTTTTGGGGGACACGCGTTTAAGTCCAGAGCTGCGCCTCCTTTGATGAACACTTGGAATTCTTCGTGAGTGATGTGCTCTTTCTGCAAGTCGATCTTGAGCGCCATCAGCAGCACGAACATGTACTTGTCCACTTCGTATAGGCCGCGCGACTTGTACTTGAATATTTCGTAGGTGAGGTATTCTATGATGTAGTTGAGTCGTCTGCAAGCAGAGTGGACAATGTGTCGATGATATGTCGGTACGATCGTTGGATTATCTGTATTTTATTCACCTCGACGTGATGGGACTCTTCTCGGATTTGGCCATCGACCAGTCGAATCTCTCGAGGAACTGGACCAGCGACGTTTGATACATGACGTTCACCATGGCCATATTGGTGATCAAGAAGTATAAAACGCTACCTCTTGTCGCGACCGGCCTGTGTAACACATACGGCATATGTTTCGTTAATACCCATTTTTTCTTTATTAAACCGTGTCGTTCAATAACTTTTTTATCTTGCAATTTACAATGAAAAAAATCATTTCTTTTTCATTTCAGTTCATGTGCACTATTTGATTGTAATTTTGAGGTTAAACCGGAAACTGACACAACTTTGTTTTATTTAAATGACAACCAATATATTTTTTTTGCATTTTTTTCGATTCTCCATTGTGTTTCCTTTCCGTACTTATTAAATTTTATAGGTATGGCATATAAAAGTTTTGCTATAAACCATACAAGAATTTATGTAAGTGTTCTGGACATCTATTTAAAAAGCCAAACTAATAATAGTGAATAATAATGAAGAATAAAAACAATGTTTTGTCACGTTGCATCACGTCTGTCATAACATTGTTGCCTGTATGTGACTGTCGCAAATTTAACAAAATCTATTTGTTCAATTTTAGTGTGTGTAATAAAAATGAATGATAGCGAAAAAGTGGACTTACTGCTAATATTTGGTTAGTATAATCGTAATTCACGAAGACTTGCCGAACTGTATTACGCAGCAAGATGTCCCAACAGATATTGTCCTGCGCATGCTTACGTGTTGAAAATTAAAAGGGTTTTAAGAAGACAAAGATCCGTTTTCGGTGTAAAAATTCAACATGGAGAGCACCGAATAAACAATGTGGGCAACGAAGAATGAGAGTTGCAGATTTTAGCCTACGTTTGACTACATCCACGTTCATCTAGTAGCAAGTAGGAACATCGTAATTGTCAGTGCAGCGAACTCTAAAAAGATACAAAGTGCATCCATATAATCCGGATTTAGTGCGCCTAAAGTGCCTCTTCCATCCAGCAGATCCTGACCGTCATATGGCTATAGTGATAAAGCTTGAAGAAGAACTAGAGGTCTTAGATATAATTTTGTGGGCCGACGAGTCAAAGTTTACCAATAATGGAGTTATTAATAAGCAAAATAATCGATTCTGGGCGGATGAAAAGCCAAACTGGAGAAGAAGAGAGGCGAATATTCAATTCATTTGGGATACAAGTATTCGACGCAGTTTAATAGGAAGTAGGTTGTTACGACCTTATTTTCATGAAGATGTTTAAACCCCGGAAGATTAAGAGTTAGCAACGATATACTTGTAGCAAGACGGAGTGTCAGCTCATAATGCTTTGATTGTCAGATTGACAGAATTTGAAAGAAGCATTTAACGGGTACCTAACTTGTACCCATGCACCAGCGGAGTTTCCTCCAAGATCATCTGAGCTCACTTCATTGGATTACTTCCTCTGGAGACATCTTAAGACCGTGGTCTACGCAGACCCGAATCTCGAGGATTCAAAAAACAAAATCAGGCTGGCATGTGAGCATTTAAGACCTTAGGTGATACGTATTGCTGTGTATATTTATTGAATTAAAACAACGGGCCTCACGTTGGTAAAAGCCAATAAATGTACACAGCATATTTATTTGACGCCCAACCCTGAGATTAAGACTCTCATGCTCTACCGACTGAGATAGCCGGGCTTTGAACCATGCTGTGTACTGACTGAATTAATTGAAAAATACAAAACTGAAATTTAACTAGCTCAACGGGAAAGATTTTAAAATTGAACAAAAGAACTATTAATCCCAGAATACCCTCGCGATAAAACTTGAATCTAACCACGAAAAGTAAATTGTGAGTGAATGAAAACAGACTTTCTTAATTACCTTGAAAAATTGAAAATGTTTAAAATGAAAGAACAGGATCTTTAACCCAATGACGTTAATTAACAATCAAATTTATTTTTCAATAACGGGTTAAATTACAACTTGTGCAGATTTTGCATGCCTTCAATCCACGTGGTTTCACAAATTAAAATAAACTGAGCGTGGACAAATGCAAGAAATTTACATAAATGAATAACTAACAAGAACAGTGCTTTCTACTCACCCAAACGAGGTGATAGATTAACCAAAAACGAAAACAGCAAAATTGAATGACGGAAATTTACTTTTTAAAATACAATGAGAGAAAAAACTAAAAAATATATCTTCCTAAACAAAAAATAATAATTGATCTTATATTTATAATGTGCACACTTCAATATATTAACAATTATCACAAAAAGAAATCCTAGATCGACTAAATAAAAGGCAATTAAAGCGAAATTTACAATATCAAAATGAATTACAAAATGGCAACAGAAATACGTCTATTCACGTCAATAGTCGAACAAGGAAGTCCTTAATAAAATTCTACAATTGTTTTTCTTACAAAAATCCCTCTCTCAAAATCGTACAACGCAGATGTATAACAATACGACAATATTCAATAGAATACGCATTAAATCAGCACAAGCGAACAATAGACATTTTAATGAATGGAATAACTTAAAAAAAACTTAACACTAAATAAATTAAAATGATTCATTGAACTCTTTAACTAAATTTATACCAAACAAAATTAAAAATTGTGAAAAATCCTCGGTAAACTGAACAACAGCTCGGAAGAAAGTAAACAAATCAAAATAAGCAACTCAAAATACACTCAGCAAATTGGGTTGTCTAAACCACAGCAGTATGTACACCAACACACCGAGAACTACGAAACAGATTAGAGGCGTGTCTTGGACAAAATGGCAGAGCAATTTTTTAGATAGGTTCCTTCTTTAGTAACTGCTAAAATCTTATTTCATAAGTTTAAGAATGAACGGCAACGCCTCTCCCCAGTGGGTGTCGAATTTTACGATAGTTAACTGCCAGCATCATTGAACGGGCAAGTGCATTCCACCTATAAGATTATTAGTATTTTACATACACATGAACCGAAATAAAAAGATATTGGAACATTTGTTTTTGCAATTTGCAAGATAAAAAAGTTATTGAATGTATGTTGATTGCACTTACCTAAATTCTTCCCTAGCCGCGTTTATTTTAATCTCCGTATCCTTAGCGATCGCCAATTTCTCCCTCACTTCAGCAGCCGTATCTTTCGACACGTTCAACACTCCGATCAAGGTCTCGTCGTCCAACAGCGACCCTTGAATAGTGGTCAATTTGTAGAGCAAACTCTGCTCGAGATCCAGCATCTTCCTCTTATTCTCCGTAACATCCTTGATCAAGTTCGTCCTTTCCGACTCCAATTCTTTTTTCTCCGTTAGAATCACTCGGCCGAGCAATTGGTCCTCTAAACCTATAAGCAGAGAAAGCAGTAAATTTGGGGCGCAAATGATCGGCGCGCCATACCTTTCATGGTTACTGTGAAATCGATCATTGACGTCCTGGCGAAAATCTCCGGCGTATAAGAGGGATTGGCCAATTTGGTGGTGATGTAGAGTCGAAAATCTTTGTGGACCCCACCTCTTTGTCGCCGACTTTACTTTTGTACGTGCTGCCGATTTTAATTGTGATTCTTCTCCAGTACGTTGTCCAACACCGGATCCAGTTCTTCGTTGATGTCCTCGATGATCATGGGGAAACCGAGCGAAATCGCGTCTCGATTGATTCCTATGCGAACGGAAAAGACAGATTACTTTATTGTAGAATCTGATGTGGACGCTAAGATATGACAAACGGGAGCGATACTTTTAGTTCTGCGCTGCGGTATAGAGGTGCCCAGGTAACATGATGACGTAAAATAACGTTTAATAGACGTCTATATCACGTAATAGACGTCATATTGACGTCCATTAGACGTCATTTTACGTCATCATGTTACCTGGGTGTTGAAGTGATTTTTTTTTCCGAAATAGCGCCTATGTCAAATCTAAATTAAATAACCTATTTGATTGTCCTGATCCTACACTACTTTCCGCGATGCGTAAATCAATACTTTCCACTACGATCTGGCAGATTTTAACAATTATGGATTATTAATTTATTCCGCAACCTAAAAAATTAGAGTATTTACAAATCGTCCTCGTACAATTGAAGAACTCACTGAAGCTATCGGAAATGTCTGTTAGAAAATTACATTACATAATTAATTAGGAATGCCTTCGATAACATGAAACGAAGAATGGCGTTATGTATAGAAAATCAAGGAGTTCACTTTCAACATTTATTGCAGCTGTTTTTTTTTTTATTATTGAACTTATTAATCTTTTCAACTGAAACGTTACCATGAGCGTTTTTTATATGTGTTTTTGTTTTTATATTGAATTGTAATTGTCATTGTTATTTAAAATAGAAATACATAATTATAACATGGTGGCAGCGGTGGGATTACTGAGCATAGTATTAGGATGTGAAAAATACTTCACTGATTACTTTATATGGCAAGATCCTTTGTGGCTTATAACAGACCATAAACCCAATATACATAACCTCTTCTTACTGTTTACAGCTGTTTGCAACGGGTGTCAATCTTAAGTTTTCATTAGTCGTAGAAAAAGTATTAAAAATGTTGCTTAAATTTATAATTAATACTATAAATGTTGAGTTTGAAGAAACTGATAGTATAGTTATAGATAATTTAATCCACGGTAAATATAAAGATATGTGTTTTACATTTATTCTTAATAAAATTTCATTTGCAGATAATAACTTTATGTATGAATTTTTTGAGGAGGCTATTAATAGCGGAAAATTAAAAAAATACGGCTTATGCGATATAGGAAACTTTTACAGCTACACTATTAATTGAATAATCTTTTATGAGTGACATTCCATTAATATTAATTATTTTAATTAATATCGTCAACTGCGTTACTGAATATGTGCGTATTCTAAGTCAGTAAAAAAATTGAAGTTTATCAGGAAACCCAGCGATTTCTGGCTACTGAAATACGTAGCTTCCTCTGACGTAGGCCAAATAATTATCTTACTTGATAGTTTTACAATACCTTCTAATAGTTCATTTATTAATACACATGCTGTTGAATTTGCAACATTGAAGCGATCTGCAATAGACGAGGCAATTGTCTCTCCCTTCGCTAAATACCAACGCCTCATCAAGAGACATTTTTCTAATGGCACTGCCATGCATCCGCCTATATTTTTTCTTGTAAAATTTGAGTGTACTAGACGGACTAAGCACTGAAATGTATCGACTTGCATTCTAAAATGCATATAAAAATCATACGCCAGATATCTATTAACCCAAGTTTCGAAATAATCTGGTATTCTCTCATGTCTTACTCTTTCGTATAAAGGAATAATTTTATATGCACAATTTTAAAATGACAGGCAAAACATTCAAACAACAGTTTGGAGAATGTGTGATATCCTCTAACAGCCTAATGCAAGACGCAAATATTTCCTTTTCAGTAATTCTCTTATACATTTCGTAAAAAAGGCTAGTGTAACGTTAGTATTTCGAAAATATAAAGCCGAATGTTATAACCTACAACAGTTCTAACCAAACCTGTATAACCGTTTACATTCGATCGGATAACTTGTTGTTAATACCCGGTTCTTACCTATCACGTCATGGTTCGAACTCATTGGTTAACCAGCTGTGTACAATCGAAAACGTCTATTATATTACTATTTTGCAGCAAGACTCGACTAACACTGATACTAGATACTAGACACACGAATCAGAAGGAGATATATTATGGATAAACGTTCTGCATAACGCAAGGCGAGTGCGGCCCGTGTAAGCAGACACGTCCGACCACACTGTAGTTGTCATAATTCACCTGAAATATTTGTGGTTGAGAGAGGAGATGATAAGATTGAACGGCTTCTCCTTATTCTTAATCCAGGCTTTGCCCTGGCTCTGCGGGTCGATCATCAGCGGGTAGCGGGAAGCTTTCGTCACTATGATCCCGTTCTGGATGGACAGCTCGTCAGTGGGGAGACCTTGCAGATTCCATTCTCCGGTCTGCGCAAATCAAAGTGCCTGTTTTATTGGAGCGTCCGTCAGAAAGGCAGCCACTTACCGTCGCCGTGTCTGTTAAGCTCTCCGTCACGCTCAGATTCAACGTGAAAGGAATCTTCTTGTCGGTCAACTCCTGGACCCATTTTTCCTGCAAATTGGTCCTGAATTCCTGGTTGAACGGTCCCGTGTAGCCCAAGAAGCCGGTCAATATCAGCACGTCGCCTACCAGACGTTCCGTCTCCGATTTGAATTGCCCCGACTGTTCGGTCCAACGTATTCGTTCGCCGCTGAGACCATTTAACAGAGCGGTGGCGGCGTCCATCTTCGCTTTGCACTTCATAGCGTCGTCCAGTACCGCCTGAAGCGAAGAGAAGAACGAGCATCATCCTCGTTTCGCTTTATATCTTACTTACCTGCTTAAAGGTCATAGCTTTGTCGTATTTGTCTTGGCACTCCTTCACTTCTTTCTCTTTTGCCTCCAGTAAATCCATGGCGCCTTTGAGTTCCGCCTCTGCTTTAACTAATTTCGCTTGTTGCCTATCCAAATTTGCCTACAAGTACATACACATTAATCGGTCGAAGACGGATAGTCACTACTAGTGCTGTGCATTTTAACCGGTTAATCGGTATTATCATAACCGGTTAACCGGGCGCGAAGGTTAACCAATCACGGCGGTTAACCAAAAATATAGTGGACATGTTTTATAACTGGCAATTGATAACATTAATTGCCGATAGTGCTTCAAATCACAATGTTTGTACAAAAAATGAATTCAATTGAAACTTGAATTAAATATATTGTTTCATTCTAGACAGCTAGAGACTTGCCTGAGTAAGTACGGCATCGTGCAAGTTATAGTACGTAACATACATACTGCTGTGTACTGACAGAATTAATGAAAAATGCAAAATGAATATTGAAAATGAAAAATTAAATTAGCTAGCTCAACGGATAAAATTTTTTAAAAGGCGCAAAAGAACAAAAA
Source organism: Protaetia brevitarsis (assembly GCA_004143645.1). Classification (NCBI taxonomy): domain Eukaryota; kingdom Metazoa; phylum Arthropoda; class Insecta; order Coleoptera; family Scarabaeidae; genus Protaetia; species Protaetia brevitarsis. Next base: position 11,724 of record RXPK01000055.1, on the reverse strand, counting down.
ACCTCAGAGTTACCCTCGCGAATTAAAACTTGAATCTAACCACGAAAAGTAAATTGTGAGCGAATGAAATCTGACTTTCTTAATTACCCCAAAAATTTGAAAGGTTAATTTTTAAATAAAAGAGCAGAATTTTAACCCAATGAACTAATAACAAACAAATTTATTTTTCGAAAGGGGAAAAATTACAAACTTGTAGAACAAAAAAACCGTGAATAGAGGGTTCTGGCCTAAATTTAAAAACTGTACTTGATTCTAAATTACAATAGGACAATGCTATTTCCTATATCAAAGCAAAAGATTTGGTTGTTCAAGAAGATAATCCAATATCTTTCAATTTCAAACCACGTGGTTTCAAATTAACACAAACTAAATTAAGCGTGGACAAATTCTAGTAAAAAACAAAAGAAAAATTAAAATGCAAGCACAAAGCTTCTACTCACCCAAACCGAGGTGACTGATAATTAAAAACGAATCAGAAAACTAGAAAACCAAATTTAACTCTTCAAATTATAATGAGAGAATTAAAACTAAAATCTATCTCCCTGCACGAAAATAATAAATGATCTTATATCTATCATGTACACACATCAATATAATAACAATTATTCTAAAGCGAATTCCTTGATGGACAGAATATTCATAAGTCAATTCTCAACATCAAATAATTAACAAAATGGCAGCAATGATTTAAAAATACATGTACTCACGCTAACGTCTACCAAGGAACTGCCTGACAAAATTCTCCAGTCGTATTACAACGAAAAACCAAGACAAATTAGGCAACTTAAAATACACTCGCGAAAAACGGGATGCCTGCTACAGCAGTACGTAACATACATACTGCTGTGTATTAATTGAAATAAATGAAAAATGCAAAATGAATTTAAAATATTAGCTAGCTCAACGGAAAAGATTTTAAATAAAACAAAAGAACTATTAATCTCAGAGTTACCCTTGCGAATTAAAACTTTAATCTAACCACGAAAAGTAATTTGTGAGTGAATGAAATCAGACTTTCTTAAATACACGAAAAATAGTAAAGGTTTAATATAAAATAAAAGAACACAATTTTTAACCCAGTGACGCTATTAAACAATAAATTTATTTTTTTAACAAAACGGGCTAAATTACAATTGTGCGGAAAAAAACCTTGAACTGACGGTTCTGGCCTAAAATAAAAACTACACTAAACTCTAATTTAAAACAGGACAATGCTATTTCCTATGCAAAGCAAAAAAAAAAGTTTTATTTGTTCAGGAAGATTATTCAATACACAAAACCTTTAAATTTCAATCCACGTGGTTTCACAAATTAAAATAATCTAAGCGTGGACAAATGCTAGTAACTTTACTGAATATGAAAAAAAAAACTAAATGACAGAAAAATGTTTCTACTCACCCAAACGAGGTGATTGAAAAATTAAAAAATGATCCAGCAAAATAGAATAACAGAAAAAATAACTTTTACAAAATATAAATGAGCAAATAAACTAAAATAAACCTTCCTAAACAAAAAATAATAATTGATCTTATATCTACCAAGTGTACACTTCAATACATTAACAATTATTACAACAATAATTATTCCTTGATTGACTATAATAAAGAAGAAAGTTAAATTAAATTTTACAATATAAAAAGAATAACAAAATGGCAACAATAACTTAAGAAAATACGTCTACTCACATAAATAGTCAAACAAGGAAGTCCATCACAAAACCCTACGATTCTTTTTCCTACAAAAATCCCTCTCTTAAAATTCGTAGAACGCAGACGTAGAACATTACAACGGCAATATTAAATAGAATACGCATTAAATCAGCACAAGCGAACAATAGACATTTGAATGACTGGACTACTTAAAAAAAATCTTAACACTACATAATTAAAATCATACAATAAACTCTCAAACTAAAATTATACAAAACAAAACAAAATTGTGAAAATTCTCGGTAAATTGAAAATCAGCTGTTCGGACAAAGAAATCACAACAACCATAATATGCAACTTAAAATACACCTCAGTGATAAACGGGTTGTCCAAAACCACAGCAATACGTATACGTTTTCGACGATTTATATGACGATGTGTATCATCCGTATGTATAATTGCGCACAGGTGTTGCAGGTAGTACCGTAGTTACCACAGTATCGCGTGATTAGTAGCTGGCATCGTCTAGAACAGTTGGAAAACATTATGTTACTAAACTTATTTTTTATTTTTACTTTTTTTTTATTTAGGGGTAGATAACAACATTTACTGCCTTATATTTGACGTGTCAGCAGATATATATGGTTTTAATTTTACTTTGTGTAACACGTTAAGTTGTTATACACATAAAAAAAAGCATTAGTAAAGTCCCTTAAACTGTTTCAAAAATACTTGCGCAATTTTTTACTTAAATGAAGAAACAGCGTAACTATACCTTATTTTTTCCAGTTATTTTTTTGCCAATTTTATGCCTGTGTTTAGGAATATTTTTGAAATTTATGGAATATATCGACTATAAATATTATATGGAATTCGTCAATAACTGTTTAACTGACAAGACAAGGAAGCGCAAGGTAAATAATTTAGGCATAAATGAATTTAAATAAACGTTTTAGACAATGAGAATAAATACGATAGCATAGGGATATACATTACGTTATAGGAAAATCATGTTCCTAAGTGAAAATCAACGAGTAGTACCGCAGACAATTACTGTACCCTACATATGTAAATGATTACTTACAAGTAAGTATTTTACCTAGTCGCTTTGTTGGGTAAGGTACTCGCCGATTATTGACAGAATATATTTTTATTTACTTGCGAGGTGTCGAGTATATTTATAACGTATGGATTTAGTTTCAATCAATAAGTTGTGCCTCAAACTACTTATGGCTACTTAAATATTGGAAAGGAAATGGGGATTCAGAAAATCGGTAAGAAAATTAAAAATACTGCTATAAATAAAAAAGTTAACACTAAGAAAAGTGGCTTTTTTATACGTAAATGCAAGTGTACCTATAAGGCCTTATATAAACTAGTACGAGAAGCGCAATTTAATGAAGTTTAAAATATTGATAGGCTGAAAATAAAAAATAAAAACTGTTGTGTATTACCGGTTATAACCGGTCATTACCAGGTCACGCCAGTTATAACCGGTTTATATCGGTTATCCTGCACAAAAACGCCTTCAGTAAGCGCATTTGGGACGAACTGTAGCTTTTACTACGGCCATTGAATAATGGAATACAATATAGTTCTTTATTCAATAGCTATAGTAAAAGCTACAGTTCGTCCTAAGTGGGCTTACTGCCGATATTTTCGTACAGGTCGTTAACAGGTCGTACAGGTTTTTAAACTTTTTACTCACCTTCAAAGGCAAGACCTCTCGGTTCACCTTCGTAGAAGGAAGCCATCGCCATGGTCACGAAATTAAGCCGGCGACGTTTACCGCAAGCCGGTCTTAGCCGCTTCGTAAGTGTACTGCGGATATTCGAAGTTATGGCACCAAAAGATCCCAGCATTTCGGGCATTGATCGGTCCTTCGGGTACTCCTGTAGTTTCTGCCAGGCATTTTCGTATCCGCCATTGCCTTAAAACAAAGTAGTGTTGTGTATTTATTACATTTACTTACTACTCGTGCTGTTCGCTGAGGAAGTCATATGTTACCCTGAGCGATTCTGTCCAGGAGGTGAGGAAGAACTTCTTCTCGAAATCCGGCGTGACCGGTTCGAGTTTCCGTTTGAAATAGATCAGCACCGCATCCATAATCAACATGATCAGGTACGGCGGTTTACCTAACTTTCTGACGGTTGCGATGTCTGCCGCTTTAATGGTCTGGAAAAATATCGTACATAGTATCCATAATTGCCCTAAGTAGCAGAATGACGTAAAAACGACGTTTAATGGACGTCGTCGATATTACGTCATATTGACGTCTATTAAACGTGATTACGCTATATTTACTTGTAAGGCGGCTTCGGCCGCATCCAAAGCCGGTTTGGCGGCCAATAATTTACTTTCCGCCTCTTGCTGGTCGACGCTTATGTTGGCCACCAAGATTTCGGCCCTCTCTTTCACCGCGGACGCCTCCTCCTTGATCTTATTGGCGATATCGCTGGAAGCGATCACGGCCTCCAGCACTATTTCCGCCTCCTTCGTAGCTACGGCTATCTCCTTCTCCTTCACCGCCAGTTCTTGTTTCAAGATGTCTACGCTCGCCGCCGCCTCGATCAGTTTGGTGAGGCCGGTCTTCATCCGTTGCGCCATGATTTCGATTTGGGTATTCTTGTCCACGTACACCGCCTTGTAACTGCCCAAGAAGCTAAGGTAGGTTTTTGGGGTGACGTGCGTCTGCCGTCGGAATCTGTACAGAAAGTGAATAACCCAAGTAACACATTTAGTGGCTATGACGTATTTGATACGTTAAAGGTTTCCACAAAGTAAAAATTACTAGTAGCTGTTACTATTACCAAAATGGGGAACAAATATTAGGTTCCAATTACGTTATGGCCACGTAATCGATACTTTTATGGGACGTAATATTTACGTAGTCATAACGTGGCGGATAGTAGCTGCTATGTAGCTGGAACGTTCCAAAAAAATAATTTTTACTTTATATGGCATTGCAATTCATTGTTACTGTTCCTATTTCTTCTTTATACCCTTTTATAACATATTCCCTCTAACTGTTGTTAGAATAAATAATATAATGATCCATGTGTATACGTAATCGTGAATTTTGTATCGATTCAATGACGACATAAAATTAAAAACGCATACCATTTTACTGGTAAATATTAATATGATAGCTCTTAAAAATACGCTCGCCTCAAATGCTATGAAGTTTAATTGATAAAAATGAGTAATGTTAGCAATGCTTTTTTTTATTCAGCATGTAAGTCAAGAAATGTACTGCTGTGGCAACCCACATTACCGCGAGTGTATTTTGTGTTGCATATTTGATTTACTTAAAACTGCTGAATCATTGTTTCGAGAAATTTTCATAATAATGTTTATTTTTGTATAATTTTAGTTAAAGAGTTAATTGTATAATTTATTTAATTAAGTGTTAATTTTTTTTTTAAATTAATTCTATTCAATTAGTTTTCTGGCGTTCGCTAGTTTGATTCAACGCCTATTCTGTTAGATTTTGTCGGCGAATTGTACGATTGCGTTGTACGCAGCGGTAGAGATTTGGTCACGCAGTTCCTTGGTAGACGTTAGCGTGAGTATATGTATTTTTATATTTTTGCTGCCATTTTGTTAATTCAATTGATATCGCAATTTAATTCGTATTGTTTGTCTTTTATTCTTGTCCATCAAGGAATTCGCTTTATAATAATTGTTATTATATTATGTGTGCACATTATAGATAGTAAGATCATTTATTATTTTGTGCAGAGTAAGATAGATTTTAAGTTTTAATTTCGTTTTCTAGTTTGCTGATTCATTTTTATTTTATTAGCACCTCGGTTTGGGTGAATAGAAGTATTGTGCTTGCTATTATATTTCAATTTTCTAAATTTTAGTGTACTACAATTTATTTTATTTTAATTTGAAACCACGTGGATTGAATTGGTATTTTACGATTATCTTCCTGAACAAATAAATCTTTTGCTTTGATATAGGAAATAGCATTGTCCTATTGTAATTTAGAATCAGTTTTTAAATTTAGGCCAGAACCCTCTGTTCACGGTTTTTTTTCTGCAAAATTGTTAATTAACTTTTTTTTTATAATAAATTTTGATTGTTAATTAACGTCGTTGAGTTAAAAATTCTTTCTTTATTTTAATTAAACCTGTTCAATTTTGGGTATTTAAGAAAGTCAGATTTCTTTCACCCACAATTTACTTTTCGTGGTTAGATTCAAGTTTTAATTCGCGAGGGCAACTCTGAGGTTAATTGTTCTTTTGCGCCCTTTTAATTTTTATCCGTTGAGCTAGCTAATTTAATTTTTCTTTTTCATTTTTAAATTCATTTTGCATTTTCAAATTCATTCAGTACACAGCAGTACGTTACTCTGTTCTTATTAACTAAAAATATGAATAGTGAAACTGAAAATTTGGATCTGTGTTGGGTTAGAATCTTGTTTATTTCGTATATTGTTCCATGGCAATTGTATTATAATAGCGCATCCATTTTGTATCATTTGGCATTTACGTTTTCGTATTCAAAGTAATATATACTAGAAAGGTATAACTCGGAACTGATATTTACTAGATGGTAGCAGTTAATACTATCCTTTATCGTAAATATTACGTGACCATCCCCTATTAAATCTACTTTCAAATTGTATATGTTACTATAACGTAATTAAATTCACCTTGAAGTAATATAATGGAACTTGAAAGTAATTGAATTCACTTTCAAGTTTCGTGTTGTAACTTTAGCTTCTTTATAACCTCAAAGTTACATTAACTAGTGATTGGCATATATAGCGACGGCACAATACTAGTGCAACATGTTCACATTCAATTCAAATTTCTTTCTTGGGACAGTACTCATCTTATAGAGACCAAGTTTATATTAAAGTATGTAAAAATATTTACGTACCCACGTAGAGTTAACGAGACCTATTATTCCTTTTACGAGATGCAGTAATAGAAAATAAGATCACGTCTTTGTAAAGGAACAATAGGAAATGTAGTTTTTTTTTTTATTTAAGGAGGCGATAAATTTCTTCTTATAAGTTTTTCATATTTGTATCATAATTTTGATAAAGCAGAGATAAAACATACATGCGTAATAAAACAAAAAGATAAAACCTGCATATTGTGTTTTAACATTATTATTAGAAGGAACGGTTAATAGTTCTGTTCAGCGCGGTGGACGAGGTTTCAATACAGATCTCGAGAAATTGTACCGAGATCTCAACAAGCCTCGATGACGTATGCGAAGTGTATCGAAGCCTCAATAAGCTAGCTAGTGTTAAACCCTAGTACCCACTACGCTTATATTGCACCCAGCAAAACCACTGCTCGTCTAAATACATTTAAACTCTACTACTTTATAGTTAAATTTCCTATAAAGTTGCATATATTTGGAATGATTACTTTAAGGTGGTAGTCAAATGTAACTTTTTGGTTAAAGGTACATATAGTCGCCCTAAGAAGTAATGATTACTGCTCACCTCAATTCTACCGAATATATTAAATTACTAGAGGGTTATGATTACAATAAGGTCAGATTTTGGTAGCATATGTTAGTAACGCCGACTTTTAATCTGTAACTATGTGGACGAATTAACTTTACAGTGATTCAACAAGTAGGAATGACGTAACAATTACTATTTTATTAGCATCATAAAGTAATAAACCTTAAAGTAATTTATTTGGTGGTCACGACGTAACTGCAACCACAGATATGTCGTCTACGTAGTGCTGTGGCAACCCATTTACCGCGAGTGTATTTTGTGTTGCATATTTGATTTGCTAAAAACTGCTGAATCATTATACCGAGAATTTTTGCAGATTTAGATTTTATTTTATTTAATAATTGTTAAAGAGTTAATTGTATAATTTATTTAATTAAGTGTTAAGTTTTTTTAAATTAATTCTATTCAATTAGTTTTCTAGCGTTCGCTAGTTTGAGTCAACGCCTATTCTAGTAGATTTTGTCGGTGATTTGTGCGGTTGCGTTGTACGTAGTCGAGTGTAGGATTTTTGTAAGAATACGATTATAGATTTTCTCAAACAGTTCCTGGTAGACGTTAACGTGAGTACTTGTATTTTTAAATTCTTTGCTGCCATTTTGTTAATTCGTATTATTTGTCTTTTATTCTGTCTATCAAGGAATTCGCTTTATAATAATTGTTGTTATATTGATGTGTGCACATTGTAGGTATAAGATCATTTATTATTTTCTTGCAGGAAGATAGATTTTAGTTTTGATTCTCTCATCATAAGTTTAAAGAATTATTTTTTCCGTTTTCTAGTTTGCTAATTCATTTTTATTTTATTAATCACCTCGGTTTGGGCGAATAGAAGCATTGGGCTTGCTATTTAGTTTTCAATTTTGTAAATTTTTAGTGTACTACGAATTTATTTTATTTTAATTTGAAACCACGTGGATTGAATTAGTATATAAGGAATATCTTCCTGAACAAACTAACCTTTTGCTTTGTATAGGAAATAGCATTGTCCTATTGTAATTTAGAATCACGTGCAGTTTTTAAATTTAGGCCAGAACCTTCTGTTCACGGTTTTTTTTTTCCTGCAAATTTGTAATTAACTTTTTTTTTATAATAAATTTTTGATTGTTAATTAGTATTTTTGGGTTAAAAATTCTGTTCTTTTATTTTTAAATAAACCTTTTCAATTTTTGGGGTATTTAAGAAAGTTTGATTTCTTTCACTCACAGTTTACTTTTCGTGGTTAGATTCAAGTTTTAATTCGCGAGGGTAACTCTGAGGTTAATTGTTCTTTTGCGCCCTTTAAAAAAATTTATCCGTTGAGCTAGCTAATTTAATTTTTTTGCATTTTCAAATTCAGTCAGTACACAGCAGTAGATATCCCTTCAAAGTTGGTAATTGCAGTAAAAATTACGTAATATTGACTATAAGGAAGTAGTTGTGTCTGTAGCAGTGGTAATCACAACTAAATATGCTACTTGGGAAAGTATTTATGGTGACTGACTGAGAACAAAAGTCTCTTACCGGTCGAAATAGTCCTTGCATATTAATGAGACGCTGTTGTGCACGTCCGCCACTAAGAGAATCAGTTCCCGTTTCACTTCCGGCGTGCAAACTATCTCGAAATCCTGGAGGAAATGTTCGGACACAGCGATCAGAGCGTCTCTGGGCCATCTAGAGAACCAATCCATAGTACAGCCAGATATGAGACGGGGAACTTCATAGCTCTGCTCCTGAATTTTTCACCGACCTAAATGCGCAACAGTACAGTAACAAAGTACGGCGGCGGCGGGTATGTTTATAAATTACCGGCGAAAAACAGAGGACAACGTGTAAATTGGACCTCGCTCGCGAAATGAAGAAGTCGTACAGATTGTCTCCGGTGGGTGGGCGCTTCGGCTGCGCCTTCTTCATGACCGGTATCAGATCTGTTTGGATCTCGTCCAGTTCGTCCTTGGCGAATAGGTTGGCGATCTCTCCGGAGTTCAGGATGTTATTCAGCGATTCCAAGAAGGTCTCGTCCTTGATCTCGTTATCGGTGAAGATGAAAGTGATGCCGGACCCTCAGCGCCCGACACTCGATACAGGAACTTCAGGTCCTCCATTAGATTGTTAAGATTATACAGCCTGCGTGTGGGTGAGAGAATATCACGAGAATATAGGCCGAAGGGTTTCGTCGATTCAACCAAACCTGGTCAGTTGAATTTGGAAACTCTTATAGCCGGCCATGAACGACGCCAAACGGGTGAGACTCTGCTTTCCCGAGCCTCCGACACCCACGAGCAGAGCGTTCCCTCTGGGCGTCCTGATCACCCTGGAGATGATCATTAGGTGGACCATGGCGTCGTGGAAGAATACCATGTCCATTTTCGCACCGCGAATCGTCTCGTTGTATTGCTCCATGAAAGCTAGACAAAGGTGATGTTAACCCTTAACTGACATGGTGATATTTTTGCATGTATTAGATCGTGGAGTCCGTGGGACTGTCCAAAGGTATTAGGGCTAATTTTCGCTCACATGAGTTTTTTTTAAGGTGTGATTCCTCAATCAAATTAAAAAATACGGCTGTATGAGTAGAATTTTATCAAAAACAAGAAACAATATTACTGGTGTAGAGTCCGAGCGACTCCACAACGTTGGTTAAGGGTTAAGACGAACAGAGATTTTAATTAATCTAAATAGGTCGATATGAATCCTTGCCATTCCAGATGTACAATAATAAAACGCAAAACAAATCGCTCCGCTCCATTATAATCTGTATTACTTAAAGGATCTTATTTGCAACGTATTTCCGTACATTTTTCACCATCTTTAGGTGTTAATACTGAAGATACAAAATACTGAATTAGAGTATTTGGGTAATTAGAACAGAAGTACTTACAATAAACGTCAAATTTGGAATATAAAATTGGGAGGCTGAACAAGAAATTAGAAGTTAAAAAGGATTCATTTGGTTTGATTTACTAGTTTATTTTAGCATAATATTTTAGTTCATTTGATCAACTTTTCGACTACAATTCGTAGCCGTCCTTCGGGTGTGACACGATTATAGGTTTTTCTAGTTTTAGTAAGAGTATTATAGTTCGTAGTCGTCCTTCGGGTGTAACACGATTACCGTTTTTTCGTTCCTCTGGGACCACCACCATTTATTGATAAATTAAAACGATACAAGAATAAACATCCTTAAACCCCATACTCCACTCAAGGGTACTACATGGGGCTACCTACTCTAATTATCTCATTCTTCCTAACATGTCATTGGTCCCTATTTTAATTAACTAATACATCATTACTGTTGCGGAACTAGTGACGGTGGTATTGATAATATTGGCCCCGCGGAGCGACTTTATAGCTCTTTCAGTATTCACCTACATTGAAAGAAACTAAAAAGTTTATTTTGACAGATATTAACATGTATTTAGTAAAAATTAGTTCTTGTGAGACCATAGTTCGTAGTCGTTTCTCGGGTGTGACACGACATTTTTCTTCCCCCTTTGTTTGATCGTAGCCACCCGGCGGGTGTGCCACGACGCGCTTTTCCGTCTGGTGTTCGGTTGTAGATCGTAATCGCCCCCGGGTGTGACAGGACGCAACCCTCCGTCCCTCGTTCGATTACCGATCGATTAGCCGTCCCCGTGATGTGTGTCGTATTGTGTTAAAGTAACTGCAAACCTGTTTAAAGGATATGTTATATGGAAAAAAACATGTGTGTGCGGTTTTGTGTGTGAGTAAAAAGTTATTCAGGTTGTTTGAATATGGAATCTCACCGTTGTGTTAAACTGGTTTAATATAATAATACGACATACATCTAACGTTTATACTTTTCATATATTAAATTAGCTAAATATTTTTCGGTATCAATTTTCAAAATTTCAAACAGTTATTTTCCTATAGTTTTTTTTTTTTATATATACAATGTGTGTATAAATTGTCGCAAAAGCTAAATCGAAAATCTAAATGGTAAAATATTGTACTATGCTTCATAAGTCTTCACGAGGTTCTTGAAGTTCGGTTTTTTAATTCCTTAATAAGCGTTTGTGTTCGTTATTTGTTTTTTTCGTGAACAGTTTCTTTTTGATTTTAGATCCTGGTTTCAACATTTCTTCATAAGTATCCTCTCATAAAAAAGACATTTGGCAACATTGTAGGACAATGACTTTGTATTCTAATTTGATTTCAATCAAAACCATTACTGTCGAATTTTGACATTAATCTGAAGTGTTCAATTTTATGCAAGCTCTGCTCTTTTTCAGTGTTTTTATCGTTCTCGTATTATTGTTTTGTTTATTTACAATGGTTTTCACATTTAATGAATATGCCGATATGAATATGGTATACGGTTTTTGTAATGGAAATACTAACATGGCAGAACAGGAATATCGCGTACGTTTTCCAAACCGGAGACATCCTACTGGAAACGTATTTCGACGGCTGGACCAACGTCTACGTGAAACTGGTTCGTTTAAGAAAAGAAATGCCAACGCTGGTCGACCTAGACAACGGCGTACATTACAACTGGAAGAGGAAATTCTACACTCAGTACATGAAGATCCCTCCGTCAGTACTCGACAGTTGGCGTCCACATTCAATATCCGCATAATAAGG